>JAWZYT010003046.1:22500-57500 GCA_034508575.1 Petrolisthes manimaculis | reverse complement strand
TCCAACAACTTATTATGATCAATATTAAATATTAAACTATTACCTGATAATGTGATGGTTAATGTTGGTAATGTTGGTTCACAATGTCCAAGTGTATCTATTATTACTCAAAGAAGAATTGAGGGAGCATTGCAAGGTGCAACTGTTCACTACAGAAAACAATGTTCCCACAGAAGAAACCTGACCAAAGAATATAGGAGAGGAAAGATAGGAAGTGATAAAGAGAGGGAGAGATTATGAAGAAATACAGAGCATTTCAAAGGAAGACAATCCAAAATAGTTGAGTGCAGGATTTAATTAATAGTAACAACAAAATACTTTACCCAATATGTGGAAGGTTCTTCTTGATAATAAACTCCAGAGGTTGAAGCACTGTTAAGGCTAAATTTGAAAAGGATTTACACAAACTGTGACAAACACAACACTACAAGATGGATACAGATCCTGTAGTGATCACACACACATAAACACACACGCACACAGGAAGTGTCATGGCGGCACCCATTGGGACAGTGAAGGAAGAGATAAAACATATTAGATAATAAACTCCAGTGTACTGCGAACAACTTAATCCTTTGTAAAATATTGTGTTCTTACCTTCTGCAAATCATTGAGGTATATTTTATTTTACGCCTGACAAGTTTTCCTGATTTGTGTAATAATTACCAAACAACTTTTCTGTATCTAGGGAGAAATACAAGCATTTCAGATTGGTTCACACACACACACACACACACACACACACACACACACACGTTAACCACAGAAGAATTTATACCTGCTAGCAATAGTTCAAGTTAGTCTTGAAGGGATTTAATGATCAATGATTTTACTGGTTAATTCTCTGATATTCAGAGTTTATTATGCTTATTATCAAATTACAGGAATCACCAATTCCTAAATCTGTATATCCAAGTTTATTTCAGACGAGACAGGACATAATATTATACAGTAAGTGTTGGTATTGGGTGTACCGGGTGTGCTAAGGGCATTTGTACTACAACTTTCACCACAAACATATGTTGAAGTTGGAATTAAAAAAGCATTGGCAATGATAACACGTCAGTCAACGATAGGGATAGTACGAACCCAACACACACACACACACACACACACGTTTCCTGTCACATACACATATATATAATTTCTCTCTCTTTCTCTCTCTCTATCTCTTTCTCTCTATCTCTCTCTCAGAGTGTTATTGTCAACACCTTAGTATAAAACTTTCTTGCATAAAGCATCTATGAATGGGCGGTACAACGAAGTTAAAGTTGTGTCTGGGAGACAAATAACTTGTAAACAACATGACTGGCAAAGAAAAGATCAGAGTATAACTGGTCCAGCAAAGAAAGGTAAATAGTAAGTAACATATGAGTCATAAATAACATGTCTATCAGGTTATATTTAGAGTAGGAGCAGGTAACATCCGGCCCACAGAGGCCTATTGTGTGGACCGTGAACATACCCGGAATTAATAATGGAATCCTGCCTGCAAGAGATGGTCAACCTCTACCTACAGACCTGACACAGCCCATGATGGCCTATCGTTCAGCCTATTGTGTGTACCGTGAACATACCCGGAATTAATAATGGAATCCTGCCTGCAAGAGATGGTCAACCTCTACCTACAGACCTGACACAGCCCATGATGGCCTATCGTTCAGCTCGAGACAATCCTCGGCATTAACATTATATAAGAAATATAAGAAAGAAATAAGCCAAGAAAATATATTATATGATAATACGTATGGATCAGTTTTGTAATTTAAGTTAAGAATCAACACCCATACAGTGTTATTCTTAAAAACAGTTCTTTCCCTACATCTTTCATTCCCTTCCATGGATTTTTCATTCCCCTCGTTATGCTAAAATATTTCCTTTGAAGGGAAAGAAAAATGTAGATGTTGGTAGCCCTGTACCCTTGAAATGAGAAACGTTTGTGCGGTTGGTATGTCGGGGTAGCCTCAGGGCATCAATAGTAAACAAAACCACGCTGGCAATAACACGCGTGTTCACTTTTCTTCCTTCTCGCCACTTCACTTGCACTATTCTCCCCACCATGGACTCCCAATGCAAGAGTAGGCTTCCTCCATTATCAGCTGAAGGAATGTCCTTGCTTATAGATATCGTGGGACACCATTCAGTTGTAAATGATCGTCGTTCAGATGCGAGAATAGTGGGTAAAAAACTTGAAGCATGGGAGGAGATCGCCACGAGATTCAATGCAACAGGCATTGGAAAGCTGCCACGCACTGGAAAGCAGCTAAAGAAGATTTGGGATCGCATAAAATCCAAGTAAGTATATCTATAAATTCATATTACTAGGGTATTGCTAAAGATAACCTGCTCAGGGGCTGACAAAATGGCCAGTGCTACAGACAACAAACTGTTTGGCCCTGCAGTTTTTGGTAGGCTATCGAGTTAGGTAAAAAAGATATTAATTTAGTATACATTGCAGTGGAATACAGTAATATGGGTAATAACATCAATTTATAGAAATCCAATATTTTATCATCTATAGGATTAACTGCATAACCATTTCTTCATCCTATTTCCCCCCTTCATTTTGGAATGCACGGATCTAATGTTTTTTATTTGCTTGTTGGAAATTGTGTATTTTGTTACTAGACAAGCCAACCTCACCAGACTAGGACCTTTGGCCCTAATTTTGATTTCCTTCAGTCCTATCCTTTGACCTTACCCCAGGCATTCTTTGGTTCTATTTTTTGTTTCCATTGGTTCTAACCTGGCATCCTTTGTTCCTAACAAAGCATCCCTTTTCAGCGGCAGTAGTGTGCATTTCCAACAAATAAATAACATAAAAGCATCAAATCTTTACATTCCTTGATAATCCCATCCTAAATTTAACATATGAATGGATTGAGGAAGGATTCCATAGCTTATACTTTGTTGTTGGTCTGCTCTAGAGCTTGCTTGCATTACTGTAACTCTTTCATTATTTAAAACAAAAAGTAAAAGTGAGATTTCCATAAACTTAGACCTTCAAAATATTATACTGCGTCTTGATATTTCAGTTAGTTATTTTTTTACTTGTATGGAGTACTGTTTATGCATAGAGATATTATGCACCAGAAAAAAAAAAATTCATGTGAGTCACAGAAAAACAATAGTTCATGCATACCTTCAATCATGGAGTCCAATAAGTACAAAATGATATCCTATACCTAGGTTAATTTAATTGATAAAATATTATGACAAACTTTTTCTTGCAGAGCCAAAGAAGAACATGACTCCTTCAAGCCAAAAGTAAAGGAGACTGGTGGTGGCCCTGCACCGACTCCGTACACCGAAGAAACGGCAAGAGTGCTGGATTTGATTCGTGGAGAAGTCAGCGATACGGGGAATATTTATGACTCTGATGCAGTTGATCTAGATGACCCTATGGCCATTATTGAACTTCCAGTACCAGATCTAGAGGTAATTCCACAAGATATATTAGGCCTACCTGCTGGTTCACCTTGTGTGCAACCTTCACCTTTAAATATTCCCTGTACCAGTACTCCAGCAAATTCAGCTTCTGCTGGAAAGTGCCACCAAAAACGTGGAAGTGTTCAGGCACCAGCAAGAAAAAAGTTTTGCCGAGAATTAAAGTTCTCGAACAAAGATGAAATTGAAATTACGAAGATAAAGAACAAGTTTTATGAAGAAGCCCTTGACATGGAAAAAGACATCTTAAGAGAAAAACTAAGAATTACCCAAGTGCAGAGAGAGGTAGCAGAGGAAGAAGGCAAAATCAAACTCAAAATGGCCCAAGAGCAGAGAGAGGTAGCAGAGGAAGAAGGCAAAATAAAAATAAAAAGTGCCCAAATGCGGAGTCATATTGATGAAGAAGAAGGCAACCTCAAAATGGAAATTTTAAATATAATAAAAAAGTATGAATTACTAAAATGCCAACAAGGTGAAACTAATTATAGAAATTTTCCTCTGAGGTGAACTTTACATGAAAAAAGGAATGAGGGAGTAAGGAAGCAATAATTATGAAGTGCAATAATATAGTACAAAATTGCAGTACAATACTGTACTGGAAAGTGCAAAAGTTTATTTTATATGTCCCTCACTTATAGATAACTTTGTTTTAAATAAATTATGTTGGTGTAACCTGAGTGTTTGGTGTTATTCCTTATACTAATTTTACTGAAACTGATCTGGGCACTGGTTTGGGTTGGAGAACTGTTATTGGGTATACTGTATTGTACCCATGGTTGGTAAGTTATTAGGTTGGATGGTGTGTAATGCCAAAAACAAACGTAGGTTTGGTTATCTGCAGTTATGTGGAGATGGGTACCCAATAAACTACATCAATAATAAACTATTCACCAGATACTGCATGTGAAGTACAATACAATAAAATTTACTTGTGAATTATGTACAGTACAAGTGGTAAGCAGTTAAGGCCTTATTTATAAGGTTGTATGGTATATGATACTGTATTAACACTATTATGTAACAAGAACAGGTTACCTATATAATTGTTATCCCATTTAGTAATTTTGCATTACTTATTTTCCCGATACCAAGTTCATTGCATTGCTAAAATACTCTTCACATCAGATGTTGGTTAAATGATGGATGAAAAGTAAAATTTTAGTTTATTGAGAATAAATATTTTCATATATTGTACAAATATGTAAATTATATATATATTTATTATATATACCACACTCGCCAACAACATAATATACACTCTCTGAGGGCACTGTGGGAATGCCCGGTTCAGGCCATGGCCTTCCTCAGGAGCTCGGGGCTGCTCGGCCAGACACCTTGACCAACTTCAACAACAACCAGAAGTGGCTGTAAAAATTCTGAAACAATCCTAAAAATAATTATCAATAATATTCCTTCTCTTAGCCTGGCCCTGGACATTATTTCCATTATGAATTCCAGCATCAATATGCTGTTGCACATCATTCCCATCAAGCATTTGTTGTGGATCAATCACTCTTGTGGTCACAGCCATGTTATGCAGTACAAAAGCTGCAACAATTATTGCTTTTGTTGTATCTTGGTCAGTTCTCATGACTTTACCCAAATATCCAAATCTTTTCTTCAACACACCAAAAGCTCTTTCTACTGTATTTCTCGTTTTAATGTGACTTGCATTATACCTCTCTTCCTGTTGGCCCTGTGGGTTTTGGACGGGAGTTAATAAGTATTTGCGGCATGGATAGCCACTATCACCAAGAAGATGACCTTGGTATTCCCCTGCCTCTAATGAATCATATATCTGGGTGGTTCGGAAAACTCTGCTGTCATGCACACTGCCTGGCCAACGTGCAACAACGTTATAAAACTCTAAATTAGGTCCACAAATTGCTTGAACATTATAGGAAAAATATCCTTTTCTACATCTATAATATTCAGCATTGTTGCATGTCGGCTTGAGAATGGCAATGTGTGTACAGTCAATGCAACCTATGACACCAGGCATCCTTGCTATATTATAAAATGCTAATACCACACTCTGGAGTTCCTGGCCATCAGGAAACTTTACATATCGAGGCCTCAGTCTTGCTATGCCTTTGGCTACTCGTGACAGGCATCTGCTTACAGTTGGTTGGGAAACACTGTAGCAATCCCCTATGATATTTTGGTTGCTACCAGTTGCCATACAGCCAAGGGCAATTAGCACTTGGAGTTGAGGTGGAACAGGTGACCCTGAAAAAAGGAGACACTCGTTATTAGAAGGCTTTATAGAGAAATTGTGCAAGTTGTGGATTGAGGTTTAAGTTGGTATTCTAATATTTGCACATTTGGTCTTTCATTGACATTAATTTTACATCTTGACAAGCAGTAACTCGCATTAAATGTGAAAGGAAGTGTTTATACTGAAATGGAAAAATAATTAAACTTACAGCACTGCAGAGCATATGCAGGTATAATGTCCCACAATGCAGTAAGCTACGTACTACAAGTCATTATTAAATGCAGGACTTTACAGTACATTTATATTCATAATTTTTAATTCATCAGCAGTACTATAGCACAGTACAATCTGTGACCAAAAAACCTTTACATGCTTACAGTATGTAATACTTCATACAGTACATGCATTTAAAAAATACATTTAATTTGCTAAATTTGTATGCTTGGCACAGATTTGTTTCTGTTTCACAACCATATAGTAAAGACCAGTCTAATTTGATTTACCTCTCTGATCAACTGTTGTTAATAGCTGATTTTCAAGATCATTGATCAGATTTTGAACAGAGTTCTTACGAAGTCGGAAGCGTTCTATAAACTCCTCTTCAGTCATTGCCTGGAATGGATCCATCCTGTCGACAATAATACTACGAGGGCGACGTACTCGTTGCTCATTCAGGTGATTGACCATTTCTTCCCATCGGTTGATATCAATATTCCATCTCTGTGGCACATCAGGCACCTCCAAGAAAGGATTGTGAAGATGATCCATGCTGTGTTTATCTAAAAATAATATGAATTTATTACAGACCTATAAGTATTACTAATAATGACTTCCAAACTATGGGCATAGTATACTGACAGTGAAATGGTGAAGTGTAGTGAAAAGTATATGTAAAAATATTGAATTCCCATTTGACATATCATTTAATAGTTTAAGCGAACTACTGGTTAGGTTAGGTTGGGTTTGGTTATTTTAGCAATACCCAGTGCAATCATCTTATGAAAATATACTTTAGATAAAGTAAATTATTTTAATTTTAAGCTAAAACAAAAATAACCAAGGGACTCCAACAAACATCTTGTTTGATGTAAGTTTTAGGCTACATCCTTTTCATTATTCAACCAAGATGTTAGTGTTTGTTCATTGTTTTGTTTTTGTCTTGCTATAAGTTGAATTTTATGTCAATTCCTTACTGTAAAACTTAATCCAGCTACACCTGTATAGGCAATAGCAAGTGCATCTTTTTGGCATTAAACTATTATTATATATCTTGACCATGTAAAGTATTCCTGAACAACAGGTCCTTCGGGATTTCTCAGTCATTTTTATGATGTTCAGATATTAAAAGAAATGCTTTGATAAGCAATACTTACTAGAGACAATATATGTAGTAGTGTAATCAGTGGAAGTCTGCAGCGTGATCAGCGTCCAGCGTGGTTTGTTTTGTTTACATTCGCAACCATTACTCAGTCGTTACTAGCAAGGTCTTTAAAAATATTGAAAAAACCCTCATATATTCACTAAATTCTTTTTCCTTCGGTTGTATAATGCTAGTGCATGTCTTTCCGATATATTATGATAATATAAAGAGCATATAAACAATACAGGATAAAATACAACAAAGGAATTATGGAAGGAATGGGGTAAATTTTTCCTTCATGTTCCAATAATATACTCGATTCAAGGGAATGAATTTAAGGCCTGGAGAGGAATGAAATCTTCGAGAATAGAAAATGAGTGATATATTTATTTCCCATGCTTTTGAAGGGAAAGATTTTTTTATGAATACCACCGTAAATTTAATTAAGTGATAGAAAGTGATTTATAGGAGAATCAGAGAAATGTGAAGGATGTGTGTGTGTGTGTGTGTGTGTGCAGAAAAGGAACACTTAGAATATTGTTTACTCTATTTACCAAATTTACAGAATTCATCAGAATACATCAAAATTATGTGAACAATTATTATTTGAAAATATAGAAAAAGTAAAAGATATATTAGTAGTAGAAGTGTGGTATAAAAAACAGACAAAAACTCAGCAGGTATCGTAGAAAAACACACAAAATAAATAGCAAAAATAACAAATAAATAAATAACAAATAAATAAATAACAATAAATAAATAACAATAAATAATCAAAGGGGAGCCGTTGAAAAGTTACAGAACTGAACTTACTAAACCTGAGCTGGTAACACTGATGAGAGATCAACAAACATCTGAGCTGGTAACACTGACGAGAGATCAACACAGGCATCAGACAGAGGTGATCATGGCTTCCAGACTAGAAGGTAAAACTTTTTGGTAAGACGTGGCAGCGATAGGACGTCAGTGCTTGAGCTCCGCTTATTTTCAAAATTTTGAGCAATCTCACATATCAACCAACATACCTACACACACATACTAACACATACAGATATCATCCAGACAGTGCAGAAGAAGAAGAAAGTGACTTTAAGTGAGTAATGTTCAAGGTAAACATTGGGCCTGGAAGAACCCGGAAGTGACGAACATGGGGGACGAACAACCGGCCAACCAGCAGCAAACAACAACAACAGCAGCAGAAAACATGGAATGTACCACCACCAACAACAAGAGGACTCTATCTCCAGACACACCGGGTGACGTATTCATCACCACAAAAAGTAAAAAATCATATGCTGATGTAGCAGCTTCACCACCAAGCATTATTAATGTTATCAATAACCCACCCCATGCTAATGCTAATGCTGTACACAAACACCATGACAATAATAACACCAATATAACCATTTTAATGAAATCTGTCGACGGTTCACAATGTTTTGTACACCCCAAGAGGGTGTCAGAGGCAATATTTAAGTCCATATTTGCAAAAAAGTATATTGAGAATACCCTGGTCACCACTGGCAAAGGGCGAGGGCTGAAGTTTAGTGTGGCCAATATCGATGGCCTGGTAAGTGTGCCTGAGTCGGTGGTCATGCTGGGCGAGTGGCCAGTTAAGTGCTAGATCGCTGGTGATGACGATCCGACGTATCAATACGGGAGGATTTTCCCAGTTTCCTTTGAACTTAATGACAAAGACGTACAGGAAGGACTGACCATACTAGACGATCAGCCGACAACACTGTTGACAGCTTTTAGACTGCCAGATACGACAAGGGATGGGGAGAGGGTGCCAAACATGGCTATTCGGCTGAAGTTCAGGGGACCACTCCCTGAGAGGGTTGCCCTGGATTCAGTGGTATACCGTGTGAAGCCGCACACTCTCCCCGTCCTGAGGTGCACCCGATGTCTTCTGTTTGGCCACAGAAACATCTCCTGCGGAGGTAAGATCCGATGTGGGAGGTGCAGTGGTTTCCACAGCACCGATAAGTGTGAGAGAACACAACACTGCTACTTCTGTTTGGGAGCACACAGACCAACATCAAAGCAGTGCCCGGCATACATCAGGGCTGCGAAGGTCCAAGAGACCCAGCATGACCCTGATACCTCCATGCAGGAAGTCAAACGCCAACTGAGGGAAATCCGTCCGGATACTATTACAACCAAACTCCATTCACAACCTCAAACAAAACCAACAAACCTAAACATTTACCCCCTCAGCCCTCAGATAGTTGTTCTCCCCGTAGCGGCTCGTGGCAATTCCACACCGCCACGGCAGCCTTCTCCAGCACCAAAAAACACTACACACGCACCCAACAGCACACCAAAACCACAACGTAGAAATAGAACACCTCGCAAATCTCGAATCATTTCCTCACCACCCAAACAACCTAAACACACAAACAGTCCTAAAACCCGCAAAGCCAAAACTCCTCAAAAAGCACCCCCAAAATCCAATGCACCACCTATAACACTGCCTATACCTTATCCTCGTCCTTCCCTACCCAATCCACCATCCCTCCCTCAGCCTCAACCACAGCCTTCACAACACATGCCCTCGCTTGGTAGTGTAGGCCTTACTCACACAGCTTCCTCACTTCCAGCCCAGCATGCTTCGGGCTTTGCATGGCCGGCTTTCATTAGTGGTATACTACCTATTGCACTAGAATTTATCACGCACATTTCATCTGGCCTTGGCCTAAGGGTGGCCCTTCTGTAAGTGCTTGCCAGGGCTCCTGACCTTCCTTATGTCACTTTCTCAGTGAATACTTTACTCCCACACCATTTCATCCTCTGGAATG
The DNA here is from genome assembly GCA_034508575.1 of Petrolisthes manimaculis. Classification (NCBI taxonomy): domain Eukaryota; kingdom Metazoa; phylum Arthropoda; class Malacostraca; order Decapoda; family Porcellanidae; genus Petrolisthes; species Petrolisthes manimaculis. Next base: position 47,674 of record JAWZYT010003046.1, on the reverse strand, counting down.
CCCGGTCTATGTACCGGAAACTTCCAGTCTTTAAAACCACGCTCTCATCATATTCTCCTCTAATAGTTGGCATATGTGAGACGTGGCTCACAGATGCATTCTCTCCCTCCTTTCCAAACTATGTTTCTTACAGGGTAGATAGAACACCTGGACAGGCAGGAGGCGGCCTCCTTCTCCTGGTGCATCAGTCTCTCCCTTCTAGTCCTCTAACTATTACTTCCTTTCCAGGAGGTGGGCTAGAGCACTTGGGAGTTACAGTAACCTTTGATACAGGGCCAATTCAAATACTATTGCTTTATAATCCATGTTTGGATATTTCATTACAAGAATTTAAACATTTGTTTTCACAACTTTCCTCCCAGTCATTAATTATGGGTGATTTTAATGCCCATCATGAATTCTGGGAACCGGCCCTGCCCAGAAGCAGGAGAAACCGGTCGGGGTTGGCCCTCTCGGGTCTTTTGATGGACAGTGACACTATCTCTCTACTTACCCCACCTGGCCTCACTACCAGGATTGATCCAGTTTCAGGGAAATCCTCTACCTTGGACTTATGCCTGGGAAATGGCTCACTCCTCCTAACCACAATAACAACTGGCCCTAACATGGGTAGTGACCATCTTCCTGTAGTAATATCCTTTCAATTTACAACACCTCCTCCCACATCACGTAGACCCTGTTGGTCCCTCAAAACGGGTGACTGGGAAGCTTTTCACAAGAATTTAAATTCAGTTATCCCTCCAAATACCCTCCCATCAAAAGTCAAAATTCAATACCTCACTGACACATTGGTGGAAGTGGGGTCTAGTCATTTTCACCTTAATACATCCCGCCCCTACCGCACTTTCAGGGTTCCCTGGTGGAACAGAAAGTGTTCGGCAGCCCTTCAGGCAAAGCGTCACGCCTTCAATGCGTGGCGCAAACGTCCCATCAATACCCTCCGTCAACGCTATAGATATTTAGAGGCCAAATGCAGACGTGTTATTCTTGATGAGAAACGTTCTGCATGGGCCTCATTTTGTGCTTCCCTATCCTTTGCAACCTCAGTCACCCGAGCTTGGTCATTCTTCAGGAAGATGGTCAGACCCCAACCCCCATTAACTTTCCCGTTAATTAGTAATGGTGCCCACCTAATCACTGATGCCCAAAGAGTCGAGTGTCTTGCAACCCACATTCACACCACACTCGGCTCACCAGATCCAGTACCAACACTTGCATTACCCACTTCCTCACACACCAGCCCTATAATTAGCACTGCTATCACTTCCCAGGAGCTTTCCTTAGCTTTACACTCACTGTCCAACAGAAAGGCCGCGGGACGGGACAACATCCCCAACGAGTTTCTCCGTCACCTCCCAGATGCTCTGGCTCATTTTCTATTAAGCATCCTCAATGACAGCTGGTTGTTGGGGGTGTTTCCTTCTGTGTGGTGTCATGCTATCACAATACCTATTCCTAAACCTGGCAAGGACCCAACAGAAGCAGCTTCCTACAGGCCCATTAGTCTTCTATCTAACATTAGTAAAATAGACCTGGTGGTTGGAACGCGAACACCTTCTTCCACCCAACATGTTCGGCTTTCGCCCTCATCGGGGAACTCTGGATGTATTGCTCCAGCTGGAGCACATAATACAGGAGGGATTCAACCACAAAAAATTCACAATAGTAGCTTTTCTTGACCTTAAAGGTGCTTTTGACACCGCCTCACATAATGCCATTATTGAAAAACTTGCCCGCCTAGGACTATTTGGTCAACCTCTAAATTGGGTTAAATCCTTCCTGTCATCCAGATCCTTCTCTCTGGTAATTGGAGACACCCACTCCAGGGTGTATCCAATTACCAGGGGTGTTCCACAAGGTTCTCCTCTAAGTCCTCTACTTTTCAATATCTTACTTTCAGACTTTCCCTCATCACCAAGCACCCAAGCACTCCTCTATGCAGATGATATTTCAATACTTTGCTCTGCTCCCACTATCCAGGAGGCTCAAATTTCCCTTCAACGTGAGCTTGATCAGGTATTTGATTGGACATCCCGTTGGGGTCTGACGGTGAGTGCACAAAAGAGTAGCCTTATGTGCTTCACTCGAAGACGTATGCCCAACATTCCCTCGGTCACCATAGGTAATTCCACAATACCCTTCAAAACCCACCACAAATTTCTTGGTTTAATGTTGGACGGCCCCCGACTAAATTGGGGCTGCCACATACAATACATGGTGACCTCCTGTCATAAACGTCTAAATTTAATGAAATCCCTTGCAGGTGTTAAATGGGGTGCAGACAAAAATACCCTTCTGAAATTTTATTGCATTTACATCCGGAGTCGCCTGGACTACGGATGTGAGGTATATGGTGCGGCCTCACCTTCAATACTCCAAAAATTGGAGGTAATTCAAAATTCAGCTTTAAGGATTGCCCTGGGAGCATTTAAGTCCTCCCCAGTCACAGCCCTTCAGGTAGAATCCTCCCTATCCTCACTGTCACACAGACGCTCCACCTTAATTGTCCGCACCTACACTAAACTTGCAACATCCCCTAAAGGTCATACACTTCACTCACTCCTCCAAAAATATGACAGGAAACCGCTCCTTTGCCCCCTGCCATATCAAGCTCACATGCCTTTTGTAGAAAGAGCCCTCTCCTTCTTTGCTACTATCTGGGTTACTCCACCTCTTTTTCTCTCACTTGAAAAAACTTCTCCTCTGGGCCCTTGGTTCCCTATATCTGCTCTAATATCTCGAACTCTCCATACAGATATACCTTGGTTTAAGGCCGACTGCCCTGCGAGGGGCAAGACACTTTTCCTATCCCTACTCCTCACCAGATACAAACACCACATACAAATATACACCGACGGCTCCCATATTCCGGACCCTCCTTCAGTTGGTGCCGGTATTTACATACCAAACCAATGCAAAGCTGTTGCATGGAGGTTGCCGGACACTGCTACAATACTTACAGCTGAACTATATGCCCTTGAACAAGCTCTTCAAGCCACATACACATTCACCTCACCTTGTTCCATTGCCATCTTCACAGACTCACTCACAGCCCTCCATTTAATTCACCATCACCGTCCCCAGTTATCTCATTATCTCATCATCTCCATTCATCAACATTTAAAACACCATACACAAATAGGTAATACCATACACCTACAATGGGTACCTTCACACATCGGTGTTGTGGGGAACACCCTGGCCGGTCGGGCGGCAGCGGAGGCACACTCACAACCCAGACCCATTTACATTCCTACTGACCAGACAGACTACTGTACTTACATCAGGACTGCTTGTAGACGACACTGGGATAACACACTGACAGACGCTTTACAACTAACTTCATTAAGACACATAAGACAAGACATAAGTCCTCACTGGTGGACCTACTCCCCCAGCAGGGCCCTCGATGTGGCCATAACAAGGCTTAGAATTGGCCACTCAAGACTGAACGCCCATCTTCATCGCCTGGGGATGACACCAGACCCCCACTGCCCTTGGTGCCCTACACAACCTGACACACCAGAACACCTTCTACTACATTGTCCTCGTCACCACTCTCACCGTGTTACTCTCCTTCACTCACTCCGGATCATTGGCCTCCACAGACCTTCACTAAAGGACCTCCTGGGTGGATCACCGGACCCTGGATAAGCCTACAAAGCCATTAACACCTAAAGGACCGGGGGTAGTGAAATTACTGTGCCTCCCAGGACCGGGGGTTGAGCGAAAAACACGTAAAATAGCCTGTTTTCGCATGCTCTGTACTCTTAACCTACAACGAACGAGTGAATTATTTTAGTACCAAGAGAACGAGCAACTCTTCTTCTTTCGATTGGTACCAATGGGAAGTCTGTAGGTTTAATGGTTACAGAATTACGAGGAGTTGAATGAGGTACTGTCGCCGTACGTTGAGCGCTAATGTTTGGGTGGGTGCGCTGACCGTGGCGAGGTAGTAGAAAATGGGGGTAGGCGCTCGTCGGCTAAGCCGCTCACCAACACACTCGGACATAACAAGATCAATAATTCCTCAATTTTACCCTAGAAAAGGCAGTGTGTACTCAGTCTGAGCATCCCATCCTACTATAAACCAGTGTAGCCAACGTCTGGAGTAAAAAAAAATGGGGAAAATTCCTTAACCTTGAGAAATTTTTAGCAATCCGGCATATGCCGGGCCCGGTCCTTTAGGGGTTAAACACACAAGAAAATTCCTACACAACACACAACAACTACACAGAATATAACACACTAATTAACCGCACATAGCGCCTTCGGGGCTCTAGAGGCTGTGACATCACAGCCTAAAAGGCCCCAACAAACAAGAAGAAGAAGAAAAAGAAGTGACGGTAAATGCATAAATAAGATGATAAATGCATAAATAAGACGATAAATTGTGAACCTGTGAATGGAAAAATTTATCACTTGTAAATATTAACTTTATCTAATTAATTATTTATTCCTTGACAATTCTGAAGTGTTGATAAGTAAATAAATGACCCCTATAATGTAGATAAAGGGTAATAAATGGATAAATAAATATTTTCACCGGTCGGTGAAAATAGTAGAAATGTTATTTTCACCAACCGGTGAAAATAATCACTCCGTCATTATTATTATTAATATTATTAAGTTAGGTTATGTAAGGTCTTGCTAATTTCAAAATGTTATACTGGATTTTAATATAACCAAACTTAGAAATTTGCAAAGAAAAGTTTTTGTAATTAAAAAAAGGGGTGAATTTTCCAAGTTACACGTGTGAAATTTTCAAACAAAATATAAATAGCTTTTACCAAGATTTTTTTCAAGTTATGAGTTCATTTTTAACATCCATTTTATTGTGTAAATTTCCTGGTTTATCCATACATAAATAACCTAACCTATGTCGTATTTTTGTTGTCCAAGCGTGGGTTTGGGGTACCAAGCGGGCTTGGAGCAAGCTGTATCAGACAACAAAAACAGTCCAGATTACATGGACCCTAAAAACTGGCTTGCAGAAGGTAAAATACTGCAAATTAGATTATATAAATAATTATATAAATAATCCTTTTGTTGTGTTACCTGTAATATATAACTATCCAAAGCAGCCTATACCTCGTTAAATAATATTACATCTTATTACATCATTATTTTGGTTTATTTAGCACTAATTACAAGTTACATGCAATAATCATTTAATAAATTAGTAATATATTATTATTATTATTATTATTAGCAAATATTAATTACCTGTGGGCCATATTGTTGTTGTCATGTGACCAAAAGTGAGGCAAGCGGCACCAAGATTGTTCCCGAGTAGGGTTGATTTTTATTCCAAGACGGCTTGCTTCCGCTTGCCACCGCTTGGTATCAAGCGTCCAACAAAAACAGTACAGAGCAAGCTGACTTGGTGAAAAGCAAGCGAGCTTCGTGTCGCTTGGACAACAAAAACACGACACTAATCTATCCTAACCCAACCCAACCCAACCTAACCTAACCCAACCTAACCTAACCTAATCTAACCTAGCCCAACCTAACTCAATCCAACCCAACCCAACCTAACCTAACCTAACTCAACCCAATCTAACCTAATCTGAACCATTACAGACTACCAGGACCTAACCTGAGCAGACTATTGGAAGTTTGACAAGGTAAGTAAGACCTACAGTATATCAAACTTAGAGAAATTTGACCATAACAACTTGTATTATTATTATTATTATTATTATTATTATTATTATTATTATTATTATTATTACATTATACCGTACCATAAAACACCCAAACTTTGGACATTTTTTACGTGTGTTTGTGAATAATTGTGTTAATAATGGTACAAGTTTGTAAAGAAGGTGTATAGAAGTGAAGTTGTGGTGTGTGGTGTGAGAGGCAGACCACCAGTTAGATGGCAGAACAGAGTGGAAGAGTATGTAAAGGAGAGTAACATGAGGGACAGAGTAGGGCTGGACCAAGTAAGGAGGGAGTGTTGGAACAGGGAAGACTGGAGACTTTTCTGCCGTGGCCATCCCCTTGGGGGGGAGTTCCCGGAGGGAGGGAGGCGTCAGAGCTATAGATAGATAGATAGATAACGGTACAATGTTATTGGTATTAGTGTCATGTGTTAGCCAGCCAGGTACAGTACCTACCCAATACATATAACAAACTAAATTTGCTTATTCTTTTTTTCAATTTTCAAGTGTCTGAAGTTTGGCAGAAATTTCTGAACTTGGGTCAGCTCTTGCCAACTTTGGACAGTGTCAGTGTTGCCAACTTGAATTTTCAGAAGGTGCTAAATTTACCAAAGATGCAACGAAACTTGCTAATTTTTATCATTTTATTTATTTTTGGAGGTAAAATTAATACTATTCGAGTGACAAAGGTGAAATTAATGAATGCAGGTTATACATAGTGAATAATGTTATATTTATTATATAATGATACATTGTCATCAGTATCATCATCTTATAGCTATGGAGGAAGGAAAAAAATGTACTGTACAGTGAACCCGCATAGACGCCGCATTTAATTTTGCTAATTTATAAGTAGGCTGTAAGAATAATTGGGGCACTGAAATGAAAATACACGTGAAAATTTAAATTAAGCGTGCGGTGCGGAAGTCGATTCGCATTTTATAAGGTGCGGCGGCCATTTTGTGACATCACGGCGTGGTCCATTTAATTCGCGATCACGTGAGTTCATTCATGATTTACTCCATTCAGTCCATTGTTAGCTTTGTGGTGGTGCGGTTATATTTGTTTGTATTCTGTGTTCCCACACGTGCTTCCGCTTGGGTTAATAATGGAGCCCTGCAATCCTCCTCACCCCGCTCTTAAATAAAAAAAAAAAATAGCAAAACTACTCATACCTTCTCCAGATCACGTTCTTTTTTATGTCATTGAGTAGCCAACCATTCAGTATGTCTCTGATGGATATTTCATCCTCTGATTCTGGTGTTGTGGGAAGATAGTTAAGGGGACCTTATGACATTCAGGCCATCATACAGAAAGAATGGCAGAAAATTCATGAAACTGTAACACAATGATGATATGGTCACAAAAATGCTTCATACCCAAAATTAAGTTATTCTGATTATTTTATTTATTTTTATGATTTTTTAAAAAGAATTTTGAGTTTTAATAACTCCGTCAATTCTGCAAGTAAAATATACTTTCATAGCTTTTTTTATAAAGTAGATGTTCATTCCCATAAAAGCATTTGTCAATTATGTAAAATATTGTTAAGTTTTTAAGATATTAAAAAAAAAAAAAAAAAATTCACCTCATAAAATCATTTTTTTTTATATGTATCAGAAATTGACAAATGAATGTCTTCTTTATACCGTGCTCTTTAGAATAAACTTTACAAAATAAAACTTATTATCTGCAAAAGAGTATCTTTTCGGTAAAAAAGTTATTATGAAAAAACGGCTCTCAAAGTTCTGCTACAAAATACTTATATAACATTATTCTTGACAGAAATTTCTACTATATAAGTTTTATAGAGAGGTTTATGTAGTTTTCAGAAAAAAAAGTAATTTTAAATTGAATAATAAATAAAAAAGATACAGCATTTTGAATGTAAATACCCGTAGGAAAATTTAGTGGTGACTGCTAAAATAAAGAGTAGTGTTACTATATTATGTCGTTTTACCATACCGTAAGGAGGGGTGAGTTCGGACATTTTCTCGAAAAAATGTTCTAGTCGAGTATTCTTCTTCAAAGAAGCAATCAATCAGAAATTGGTTTTGGTGGTTCTTTTCCTTTTGATTCCCTCTTGCTGCCATAGGGATAACGTTTACTTGTGTAATGCCTAAGTAGGATAAAAAAAATAATTCTCCCAATTATAAATTTGATAAAAAATCTGAATGGTGTCAAACTTCTCCTGTGAAACAAACCAGAACACCAATAAGTCAATAACAAGTGTCATTTCTCATAATATTTAGTAGAATGAAAATAGAGATATTGAAACTGTTCCTACCTGTACTGTATCTCATTATGCTCCAATGGGTTTTTAAAGAAATCTTCACTATTTATAAAGTAATGTGGGGTGAGTTCGGACACAAGTAAAATCCATTAAAATGTTGTTATATTGGCCAGAATGGAGACACGTGAATCATATTCACGTGGAGTGAAACTACAAAGACAAAACGCATGTGAAACTCAGAGAGAAAGTACAGAAAAAACCTCAGGAGAAACCACAGGTAATGAAGTGTCAGAACAAAATGCTAAGCTACACGACTGCCTGATAGTTCACATCTGTAATGAACTAAAAAAGATATAGCATTATTATATGGCTGTAGTAATTGAAGTCATACTGACCCATAAAGTCAGATTCCTAAAACATGTTCCAGGAACACCCAATGTATTCATCAACTCCAGTGTTTCAGGGGACCAAAGTTGTCAGATTGAGGTAGATGACATACAGGTAGTCATGTACTCTAGTAAACCAAAGTTAGGTAAAAGTGAGAAAATGATCTTTGATATTGATGTAAATTGCTGGCCTAAGTAGGCCTAATCTTTCTACACTCAAGGTAGAGTCAATGTTCTGTTGTCATTACCGGTATTCTATGTGATAATCATGTTTAATTTTTAGTTAAAGTGCCTTAAGTATATTGTAAAACTGTGCTCAAAGTAGCGAGTAGAGTTACAAAATGGTCAAGTACATTGTACAACTGTGCTCAAAGTAGCGAGTAGAGTTACAAAATGGTGCTCATATCTTGCTACACAAAGTACCCTGAAGGGGTCATTTTTTTTCTTTGTCTTTCATTGTTAAAAGCTTTACTTTGTTTCTGTTCTTCACTGTACCAATCTGCATACCAAGTGTCTTTCTTTCCTTGAATAATATGGTGATAATGTGATATCGTAGGTCTAGTTCACTCACCAGTACAAAGGAAGTGCTAACGCTACAAAATGGCAGGTTACGTTTTTTTTAAACTTGCCAGATGTCCTAATACAGCCCTCATGTGTCCAGGAAGAACGTAGGGTCAAAGATTATCCATTAACAGCATAAATCAATGGAGGTCCCAACTCCCCCCCTATATGTCCGAAGTGACACCCCCCCCCCCCCCCCAGGGGGAGTTCGGCCACCCGTTCAGACACGTCTCCACATTAGTTAAGAATTTAAAAAAAATTTGGTAGTGTTATGAATTGATAGCACATTGGGCCAGCTATCTATAGCATACATAACATTTGGTATAATCCAAAATACATGGGTAGGAGACTTGAAAAACCTTAAAAAACGTACGAACTCACCCCTCCTTACGGTACTATATATAATTACCATATCATAGGTGGTACAATTTTTCCACACGACCCAAGGGGTGGTTTGCTAGTGCGTTTTTTTGGTTTGACTTGAGTTTTCCCTGTAGGCCTAATCTCCGGTAACAGTACAGTACTGTACTTTGCACAGAGGTGGGTGATTAGCTAATATCCACCAGGAACATAATCACTTGTATAGTCTTCTGTAGTCTTCTTCCTTTTCCTCCTCTCAACAGTCTTCTTTGCAGATCCCAGGAGTTGTAGTTGTTCTTGAATTTCTAAGCCTCGGGCATCATGTACCCCTCACAGGATTTTGTCCAGAAGACACCCTGACTTGTACCCAGTGTTATGATCCAAGGCAGACATCAGGAAGGCGAACTTCACCTTTTTGTGGCCATGGAATTTCACCTTCATGCTTTTTTTTCCAGAGCTTTGAATGAAAGGACTCGTTCACATTTTGTGTCTTTCCCTTGATGCACCTTCCTAATAAGCCTTGCTTAGTTAGGTCTCTATATATTATTGCTACTGCCTGTCTGTCCTCTTTGCTGTTGATGTGGATTCTCTCTCTCATTGTGTTATGTGATGGTGGAGTCTTGTTATTAGCTAGAGCTCTGTTGTAGAAACACCTACATTCCTTGCCTTGTGGACACTTTAAATGTCTTTGATCTGTGTCGGAGCTTGTGACATGGAGGTAAGATGCCATTATTTCTGACTCCAATTCTGCAATTTTTGACTTGTCTCCTCCTGTCTTTTCCACAAATCTTCTTACTGTTGTACCATGACACCCAGCAAGTTTATCAGTCACTTTGTCTGTCTTACCTTTCCAGTTTATGTCTGCACAACCTCAGAAAGGTTTTTTTTTTCAATGACCTCAGTCTGGTACCAAGCCTCTTTGAGATATGATTCAAGCACTCCTCCTCTATAACTGGATAATTTACTCCATATGGTCCATCACCACTGTTCATCTTGCACACAGCATTGTATGCAGATGAATCTCCATCTCCAACAAATGTAACATATCTGAGTATCGTTGCCAAAGATCTTCCCCACAATGTTACAGCAGCTGCTGATTCCATCTTGCATGATGATTCACTAAAGTTCTTCTGACAGTCATGTTTACTCTTCCACTGAAGGTACTTGGGTCTAAATGACTTATCCTTTTTTACCATTTCACTCCAATAGGTACATGCTTGATAATATTTACTGTATGTGTGACCATCTACAATGTAACCAGTATGAGCCTCAATAATTATACCTGCTCCTACCAGTGATGTGTGGCCACGAGTCATCCAAGTACTGTACCATCATACACCACATCTATTGGTAAAATTCCATCTGAATCAGGGAAGATTTTAGCTCTGAACTATAATAATCAAAGATGGCTTTCACTACATATTCATTGTACTCTTCCTACTTGACTCTAGCCATTTCTTCTAGTCTTCTTTCATGTAGCACAAATGTAGCAACACACATCAAAGGGATCCCAAGGGATGTAGCCAAAGATATCATACCTGATCTCATGCTGCATACAAAAATATATTAATGACAGGGAGTTTTGTGCTAAACACTTTCTTTGCTCTTCAATTTTAACTTTTTCTTTAGTCCAGTCAAACATAATTTGGCCACACACACCACACTGTACCTGGTAATCTGCATAACAAAAGATGTGCTTTATATAACAGTTCAGATTACTCACTGCAGACACTGCACCTAATAAGTTTTGCCATAATTTCAAGAGAACTGATACTAATGACTCCATTTTCAAAGGAAACAGATGGAAAACATGGTAATTTATTGTCTAACAGCTTCTTCCTTAGAGCAGCGGAACTTTCACATTGGTGTACAGGACCTGAGGTGGTTGCTTGATCCTCGGTGCTGGATGGTGGATCATCAGGGTTGGTTGGAGAAAGACTAAAGCTGGTAGATGGACTATAGAAGCTGGTAGATGGAAATGTGAAGCTTTTAGATGGTTTCAGGTTGTTGGTAGAGCTGGCTATGGTCGGTGTAGCAGCAACAGGTGGTGGCAAGCCATACTTTCTCCTCGCTCCTCTTCTCTCTACATTATAAGTTATAGCCTTTATTGACATTGAAGAATGTCGACAAAGTTTAAAACGTGAGACACGAGGCATTATGAGATGACAGGTCGTCGTACAAGGAAGATAACAGGGAAATAACAACGAGTCTGGTAAACACGCTCTCGTCTCTCACGTCCTTGGCTGGCTGGCTTCTTCTTCGTGTTTATGTATGTATGTATGTCTTGGTCACGGGACTTGCTGCCTCCCTTGCTTGAGGCCCAAATATCGTACAACAACCACAACACCTTGGATTTTGGAAAGAGTACCAGAATTTATGAACAAAAAAATATAACCAAAATCTACACTACATCATATGGCAACACTCCCAGTCACCTGATCCATTTAAATGCCCCACTGGGTATTTAAATACGTGCAAAATCCAAAACAAATATATGCCTGGCACAGCTAATGAGTTCAGTTAAGCAAACATGCCAGAATCTCCATTTCGAATATTTTGACTAAAAATGGTATCTGAATGCCATAGCATCCCCTTAATGATACCATAAGTTGTGGGAACATTTGGTGTTGGTCCAGATGTTTTCTTTTTTCAGTGAGAGATGAGTCTTGCCTTTTCTTGCTGTTCTGAAATTATTGCTGTAACCGAACCTTCCACTGTAACAGTACCGGTACTTCATGTTGTGTTATTTCAGAGTTGGACAACATGACAAGAAAGGCAGCAAGTGCTACACTTACCATACTCTGATACTGAGAACTTGTTGGATACCTAAAATTAAAAGGAAAGATACCATTAATATTTTTTAATTATAAATTTTTATACGAGCTTTAGAATATTAAAGTATTGTGTATCTATGTACAGTATTTACCAGTAGTTGTGATGACTTGTTCCCTTAGTGAACTCCCTCTCAGAAGAGTCTCCTATTTCAACTGATGCTACACAATACATTTACTAGATATAATGGGCTTCTCATATTATTTTTACATTTGTTTCCTAGATATTTACTAGCTTACACTTCCACTGGTCTTTGCTGTGGGACTTAAATGAATAATAAGCCTACTATTGTCCATATTAAAGTAAGAAGAAACAGACAAAACTAGCAATAACAATACAGTACTTGAAAATGTTACATGGTAACATTAGTTTATTCTGAACTAAACTTTTACTGTTGTACTTACAGTACATTGTTGTACTCTGTGGTGACATTATTGTAGATTACAGAATGTAGGTCATTTATATCACTCGGATTCAGTGGTATTCTCTTCTGGGCTTTTGATCTAAGAACATTGGACAAGGCCCTAGATGGAATGTTGTAGTTGTCAGGGAAGGCTTTGCTTACTAAGAACATTGGACAAGGCCCTAGATGGAATGTTGTAGTTGTCAGGGAAGGCTTTACTTACTACTGTACAGATTTGTTTCTGTGTTTACACCATTTCTGTAAAAGCAAGGTTTTATCTTTCATATATTGTATAGTACTAAGGTACAATTATTGGGTAAACCTTCCCATATCAGAACCTCACCCACTCTTACCACCACTTGCCTCTCACCCAGACTCACAAATAATCATATATACTGTACTAAATATTCATTGATAAATATTCAATTACACATGTTTCTTTCATAATAGACCTTTGTTTCAGTCTGAAACCTTAAACTATTGAAGCAGAACACGATCATTTAAGAAAACACCATGCAGAAGATGAACCTTTATAGACATTTTGTTGATGTTTCTTCAGGTCTGACCTGAAGAAACATCAACAAAATGTCAATAAAGGTCCATTCTCATATGGTGTATCTCAAACCATTCTGTAACTCTGTATATCTCAAAGCTGTCGTATTTGAATCACCTCTGAAACTAATAAAGTACTTCAACTTTAGGAGGGTTTGTCATATTGTAAACCATTTTCATTAACCACTACGAACCGCAATTCCAAAATACGCCTCTCACATGGAACCGCAAAAACACGTCATATTTTAAAGTATGCCAGATCTTAAATAGGTCTTATGGGTTTGTAGAGATTGATTTTGCACACCAGAAAATGCAAACAAAAATCTCCTATCGCCATCCATAAGCGTAGGAGAGAGCGTCAAAGTGCATAACTGGGAGACCCAGAAATACCATAGGTACCCCTTCAAAAAGAAACTAGGTGCTTTCTTGCATATTTTTCTCATGTAAATTCAACAAAACCTGTTAGGTAGAGACTATTATATGTATTTAGTCATTGTACAATGACTGAATATGATGAAATATCTGTGTTGTATGAAGAATTTTATGTATATAATAATACTTTATGTAATTATAAGTAAGAATGAGTATAAAATATATTTTACTTACCCAAATTTCACATAAAAATAACATAAATAAATAGCCAATTAGTAAGAAGTATTGGGAAAACAATAAAACACAAAATAATACTAACATTTTCATTTTATTTTACACATTTTCAAAACTAATATTGGGGAAAAACAACATACATAATTTTACTATCATTTTCATTTTTTTACACATAATATCATAAATAATATTGGGGAAACCACCACATACATAATTTATTACACTTATTTTCAAAACTAATAATTTTGTTATTCCTTTATTTCAACCTTTATTTTGTAAGCTATATATATTTAGTAGTCAGTAAGGGTGTGGTACTCGTTGAAGCACGGCAGATAGAGTGGCACTTTGCACTCTGCACACTGCATGTTAGTGCTTTTTCTGATGTGTGGGTGTCGTGTGGTTCTAGAACACACCTTGCACTGACGAGTGCCGTGTTTCTTGGCGGTCCTGCCAGCAAGTACTAAAGGAGCGGTCGCAGGTATATACTCCATGTAGTGACGCCCAAGGAAGTCCTTGCCATGCAGCTGGTCAGTTGTACGTCCCATTGACACACCCCTACCACGAGACAGCTTTGTCACGTCACCATACTCTTCTAGCAGTTGGTAGATTGTGTCATGAGCAAAACAGCCAAGTGGTAACTTTTTGTGTGTGACTTGTTTATAATAGATGTACGAATTTAGTACACAACAATCTACGAAATGAAAAAATAGTTTCTTGTACCACTTCACAGTTTTTCTGACACATTCCACTTCACCGATCATCATGTCGCTAATGTCAATGAGACGTATGTTGATATTATAGTCTAATATGACGTCGGGTTTGAAAACAGGCACATCACGTCGACGTTTACCACTGTCTAGCATTGCCCCCCTGTGCACAGTGGAGAGAGTGGTGACACTCCTATTGTCCATCCACTGTACGGCCAAGATGTATTTGCATTTTTTACAGTCGACATCTCCTGGGTTTGGCTTCTGGTGGAACTTTGGCATTTGTTGGCGATTGGTTCTCACCGTGCCGACTGCACCAGTGTTGTGCTGAAACAAATACTGGCACAAGTGAAGGCTGGTATACCAATTGTCTGTATACAGAATGTGCCCCATTCCAAGGTAGGACGACAACAACTCTTTCACTACAGCCCCCGAGACACCCGTTGGGTCCCCATGCACAATGTCGGTTTTGGCACCTGTATACAGTAGCATATCCAAAATACACCCAGATTTGCAGTCACACAAAACAAACAATTTCAGACCAAATCGGTGTCTTTTAGTTTTGATGTATTGGCGGAAACCTACTCGCCCACGAAACAATACAAGGCTCTCATCAATTACAATTTTTTGGTGAGGCCTAAACAATTCTGAGAATTTTTTTGTCAGTGACTCAAAAACTGGGCGGATTTTGTACATGCAATCTGATGCGACTGCTTGGACGTTATCATTGAAATGTATATATTTCAATAGCAATTGGTACCTGTCTCTTGTCATGAATTTTCCAAATGCAGGCGGGTAATTTAGCGAGTCTTTTGCCCAGTAGTCTCGGATAGCATGTTTCTTAGCCATCGGCATCAACATTGTCAGTGCCAAACACACGTACATTTCTCTCACAGTTGTGTCAACCCAACGTTTCACGGGGTAAATGCAGGATGCGAGCCAAGACCACCACACTCCTCCAAATAGGCATTGGTGTGTTGAATTATGTGGTCCATAATAACTATATAAAAAAAAGTAGGAAATATTGCATGGGTGTTGCAGCCACAGGTAGGTCCTTCACAGCCTGCCCTACACCACTACCACTCGTGTCCAACACAAAGTCCTTGGGGGTGAAGGGGTCGTCCTCTGTCACTTCACTCCACCTGTAGTGTTCGGCCTGGCGAACATCAGTGACAGGTGGAACGGGTCTGTGTCTCTTCAGGGGAGTGCTGGCTGCCTGAGGAGGTCCCAAAACATTCTGTCCTCTCACCCTCCTGCGTTGCCTGGGAGGAGGTGACACAATGACAGGGGATACAGGGGCTGGCTCATCTGGGTCTGACTGTACAGGGTCAGGGTCGTCAGGCTCGTCCTCTGATGAGACCTCCCCCTCGTCACTGGAGAAGTCGTCATCAAAGGTGCGAGCGAAATCGTCCCCCTCCATCTCGTCCTCGCCGCTGGTGAGCCCAGGGCTAGAGATTATCTCATCCAAAACATCACATATTTGGCTGGAGGTATCAAGCTTCCTCTTGACAGGCCTGGTCCTCTTTGGTATTGTTGGAATGGCTGCCGGTGAAACTGCAGGAGTAGTAAAGGGGCCTCGGAAATCCCTCCTGCCAGTGGAGGTGCTAGGCAGGTCGTCAGCCATGGTTGTCAGAATAAAGTTTGGTAAACGAGTGTCCCATACTCTTGCCCTTCCACACAGAGGGAACACCCAAACCAGACTATCTTGCACCTCAGATAAAATGAGGTTAAAATGATAACATTCCCACCAGCATATCCCAACCACCTGCACTGGCCACCGCATCGCTTTGCAACAACTACATATTTTCATATTTGTACAATGAAAAACATACAACATACAGTATGCACAAAATTACAAGTTGAAGTGTTGGAATGTGTGTACAGAATGTCTGTAAAAACATCATGAAGGAATTGGCGGTGAGTGACTGTACAACACTGAATGTGTACATTTATGTTCGTTTATAAGTGAATGTTTTTATGTGAAGGAAGGCAGTTTTGGGTATCGTTGGTGACCTCACTCACTCTAAGATTATCTCCTAAGGCAGCTGCTATTGTTTAGCTCAGTACATACACAGCACATACTGGTCAAGATGAAATGGGCACGTATATGTTTCTATGTGTACGTATTTCCGTGCTTTTGTTTATATTTCTATTTTATTTTGTGAGCAATATGTCTTTGTGTGATATAAAATAATATATATACAAGCAGTATATGGTGGTCCCAGCACGTATCAATTGACTCAAGCACGTGAAAAAATGCGTACACATACGTTTCTTGTTTATTACAGAGGCATATTTGTCATCATATCAATAAAATCGTGAACAATACGTCTTTGTGTGATATAAAATAATATATACAGGCAGTAAAGGTGGTCCTAGCATGTATAAATTGACTCAAGCATACATTGTACAGCATGTATACAAAGATACATGTATCTTTGGGTACACCGCCGCGTATTTGCACAAGTGTGTGCCCAAGATAGCTTACCAATCCCTTCCCAGGCTACATGAAGAACGATAATCACACCACCCACCAAGGAAGTAGGATATAGTGGGGTGGGGGAACAGTCACGCAATCAGGAAAGTGGGGGAACCAACGAGAGAAAGGGTTGTACTTTAGCCACGCCCACCTCCACCAAAGTGGGCGGAGTCAGCTAATCTCGACCAATTACAATAGTCCAAGGCCTGGGCTACCCATTGGTACCAGTGTTGTGGCTATATCTAGCCCATGCAGTTTTTTATGGGCTGTTAAATAAAGGCGTTAATCGGTTTTGAGGCCAAATTTTCTTTTAACGCCTTATGGTGTTGATAGGTCTTTAAGGGTTAAATGTAGTGCCGGTTTACTCTATAAACATTCATTACACATTAGTCTACATACAGTATATGTTACTACACACACATAACCCGTGTAATAATGAGTGTTTACTGTATGTAAATTATATTCATGCTGGAGTACAAATGAACACAATAAAATTATGAACTTGTACAGTTGTATTTTTTCCTTCATCTTGTGATAAGTTGTCAGTGGATGTACGAGCTTCTCCATCAGCCAGGAAACACAACTCTTCAAAACACCATAACTTTGGGGTGTAGAGATCTTCTGTGCCAGTTCCAGACTTCTGTGATGCTTTCATTGCAGATATCTCCCTATGGAACTGTGTCTTCAGTGTGTGCAGCTTTTTGGTGATGTCTTCTGTCCGCAATGTGCAGTTACAAAAACTCGATAATTCAGCTTTTATAGCTTCAAAGCTTGCACTCCTGATGTTCCTCATCTTATACTGCTTGTATTTAATATTCCACACAGATGGTTGTTCCTTCAGGAGTTCAATGAAGTGTATGGTGTTTGTTCTTGTCCACTCAATGGGTTTGGCAGGTAGCGGTGATTGAGCCATTGGAGCAGAGCGGGGTGGATGTCCTCCCTCTTTGAAGGATGATGCATCACTGAGCTGACATATTAAATCGGGCTGGCCCATCATCTCGTTGGTGATGCGGGCTCGTGGTGAAAAAGTAGTTTTTCAACACATCGCGCATCATGAAGCATAGTGTGTACGGGGCTTTAGCAATGTTATCAGATATGTGTAAGAAATGTTAACACCTGTAATAATTGCATCTGAATACATAGTTATAACTGTAACATTAATATTACACAGGGTGTAAAGCATGGAGGTAGGATATTATCTTACTTCCCTGCTGTAAACGACTAATTGTTGCCAAGCGCCACAGTAATAATATTTCTGGTAGAATATTTTGGTTCTAATATAATATATAAATATAAGCCTCTGTGTACTTTTATATATATGTATGTGGGTGAAATATGCCACTAAAATTAAGTTAATCCTGTTGCAACACCAAGTTAACACCAGTGGCTCACAAACTCTCCCGGGATTTTCATTTTAATCTTGCAAAATTCTTGTCATCACGGGAAAACGGGAAATCCCGGGAATTTCCTGGGATGTGAGCATCAGAAACGTCTCACTTTTATGCACCGGGACAGTTCCGTGTGTACTGATACCTTTCCCGGGACTGAATGTCTCATGGAGTACTGGGATCCCATTGATGAACACTGCTGTGGAGTGAAGATGTGTGTCGCTGGGCTCCCGTGATAACCAATTGTGTGAAATTCCACTAGTTAAGTGTGTGTGAGGAATTTGGTGTTTCTGTGTTGTAATATAAATGTTATGTGTGTTAAGTGATAGCGTGTGTTCTGTGTTTGGCTAGCAATTTCTGTGTTATATGGGTGTCAAGGTAATTTCTGTATGCTTTGTGTGTTAACCCGTAGGAGTCGCAATTCCAATTACGCTACTAGCGCCAGAACCGCAAAAACAGGGTGATTTTAAAAGTTTCGTTTAGGTAAATTCTGTTATTACAGATTTGTAGAGCTTGATTTTACACACCAGAATCTGAAATCGAAAGTTTCGTAAGTCGACTGGTTTGAGTAGGGGAGTGTGTCAAAGTTGGAAGCGGATGGGGACGGCTGGCCATTCTTTGATAATTTGTCTTGTGATTGGTGCAGCCAGCACCTCCAGTAAGCGCGTCCCTCTTGTGAAGCCCTTGTTACAGTAATTACATTTAATAAAAGGCGAATTCACTCCCGTCATGGCTATGCTCTCAGTTTGTTTACATATGTAGCTGTTGAAGAGCCCGAAGAGCTTGGCGGGGGGGGGGGGAGGAATGATGGACCAATGAGGGACGCGCTTACTGGAGGTGACCAATCACAAGACAAATTATCAAAGAATGGCCAGCCGTCCCCATCCGCTTCCGTCAAAATCAGAGAAAAAAACCAGTTACCCCTAAAAAAAACTAGGATAACGTGACAAAGCGTAATTTATTACGCTAAAATTCGACGAAATACTGACGATATATGACGAAATTATAGTTTTCAAGGTATAAATATACATATATAATAGCATACTGTAAGCTTACTCTGTACACATATAGTTATATAGTAACGTTATGTACATATAATATGTGCGTATATGTGTGTATTGCCCAGTACGCATATAAACGAGGTGTGATATGATTTATATAAGCTTCCCATGTGATTATAAAAGCATGGGAACTCGGGAAGGGTGAGGGAGTAGGAAGGATAGGAGAGGAGGAGTCAGTGTGGGGGAGTAGAGAGGGGTGTTGGTGGGTGGTATGGTAGGGAGAGAGCAGACATCAAAGAGGCTGCCACCCCCCCCTCCCCCACCCACAGACCCAGAACGCAGTATTTATAGTCAGTCCACACTAGTAAGCCCCAAACTAACCAGTGTTACCACTGAAGGGGCTAGATATAGCCCAAGCAGTTTTATTTTGACAGTCTTTATATTACGTCAATCGGCTTTAAGGCCTATGTTCGTGGTGACGTGATATTAAGTCTATAGGCTCTTAGGGGTTAAGTGATTATGTGTATTTGTAAGTGACTAGCATTACTGTTTTATATGTGACTGTTAGGAATTTGGCATTTCTGTGTGTAATTAAGTGCCCTAGTGTTCTGTGTGTTAAGTAATACCGTGAGTTCTGTGTTTGGCTAGCAATTTCTGGGTTATATGTAACTCTGTGTGATCTGTGCGCTTTATGATTAGCATATCTGTTTTTATATATGCGCTAGTGTGGCATTCCCAGGTGGTACTTACGTAGGACCTATGCTATGCCTGTGTGTTCTGTGTGTTATCTATCTATCTATCTATTGCCAGACGCCTTAATCCCCGGGGGGGTGGCCATAAATGAAATGCCTCCATGCATTTCTATCCCTTGTTAACTGGCATCCCTCCTTCGCTCATATACCTCCTAACTCCACCCTTCCATCTCATTCTTGGTCTGTCTCTTCCTCTCCATCCCTCCACCTCACTCTCATACACCTTCTTGACCAATCTCTCGCTGCCCATACGTTCTATATGACCGAACCACCTCAAGGTGTTCCTCTTCACACTCTCCAACACATCCACATCCACATTGCATCGTTCACACACTACTTCGTTTGTCAATCTATCTCTCCATGTCACTCCACACGAGCTTCTCAGGTAACTCCTTTCCACACCTCTCACTCTTGATCTGTGCCTCTCTGTCATGGTCCACACTTCACTCCCATATGTCAGTGTTGGGATTATAACACTATCATGCAGGATCTTCTTCACTTCCATACTCATCACCCTATTCCTTGTCACTGACTTCAGTGTTCCTACAACCCTCTTGCCCTGTTGTACCCTCTCCTGCATCTCATCCTCCAAACCTCCATCTTTACTCATCACACTGCCCAGATACTTACATGAGCTGACATTCACCATAACCTGTCCATTCAACCTCACCTCACAGTCTGTGGCTGCCCCTCTCTCAAAGACCATAACTTTGCTCTTTTCCACATTTACCTTCAAATTCCGCCTCTCGCACACAGTTCCAAACCTGTTCACCAGCAGACCCTGCAACTTCCATGCATTGTCACTCACCAGTATTGTATCGTCAGCAAACAGCAACACAGGAAGCTTCCACTCACTCCCCTCCCCCATCATGGGAACACCAACATCCACTGCTCTTCCCTGTATCTCTTTCATGACTCCATCCATATATACACTGAACAACCACGGGGACATTACACAACCTTGCTTTAACCCAACATTCAATTCAAAGAACTCACTCTGCTCACTCTCCACCCTGACTGCCGCTCTTGCACCCTCATATAAACTCTTCACTGACCTCAATAACTTCCCAGGCACTCCATATATTCTCAGTACTTTCCATAGACCTTCTCGATCAATTCTGTCATACGCTTTCTCCAAATCAATAAATGCAGCATACACCTTCTGTCCCTTCTCCAGACATTTTTCCACAACACACCTCCAGGAGAAAATTTGGTCCACACAGACTCTTCCCTTCCTAAACCCACCCTGCTCCTCTCCCACCCAATTCTCTGTCCTCTCTGTGTGTAATTCACATGTGCCAGTTGTTCTGTGAGCCTTGGGTTGCATAGTGCTAAGTGAGTTGAGTGTATTTTGTAAGGGTTTAATATTTCTGTGTGTTTGTGTGCTTCTGGTTTTACCACTCGATCAGTGCCACGTGAACTCATCCCAATCTTTCACATAAGTATTTCTGCCTAAACTCCATTTTAATTTATCTCTGTATTCACCAGTACTACTAACACCCACACTTCACTTAAACCGTCCTTTTCTCCTTTGCACAACCCTCTTATCCCTAACCTGATCCAACTGAGCCTCTAATCTTACCCTCACCTCACCTCAATTAACCCAGTCTACATGTCTTTAGTGCCCCCTTTTCAGCTCTGTACTGCACTATACTATATTTATTATATTTGTCTAGACTTTTGCTTCTGTTTCTGTGAGAGTGGGTCAGTGGGGAGAGGAAAAAAGACAGTAGAGGTACAGAGTATATATATGACGTGTGAAAGATGTGAGTATGAAAATAGGTTTAAAAATGAGGGTGAATGGGAATGCCAGACATGCAAGTTGAAGAGTGAAAATGTTGCCCTCACGTTGAAAGCCAGGAATCTAAAAGAGGAACCAATGAGTATGAGAGATGAGGTAGGGAGGATGAAAGAGGACATAGAAGACACGGTGAGGGCTGTGCTGTCTAGTAAAGAGGACATAGAAGACACAGTGAGGGGTGTGCTGTCTAGTAAGAAAAAAACAAAGAACACCTCACCAAGGGGGGGGGGGGGATGACGTTTTATGACATGGAGATAAAGAACAGGGCATAACAGATGAGGGAGATGATGATGTAGTAGTGTTGAAGGAAGACACTCATACCATATAAACACAGGAGAGGAAAGAAGAGTGTTGAGAGGAGGATGTCCCCTAGGGTGATAGTAGGACAAAGAATATTAGGAGTGTCATTGGCCTAGGCCCTAGAGGGAGAGGGTAGTGGCAACATAAGCCTACTGGGAAGGTGCCGGGCCAGAATAATGGAAACAGCCAAGGAACAGGCAGAGGTAATAAATGAGGGAGTGATGGTTATATAGGGAGGTGGTAACGGACTGGAGAGGGGCAGGATTCAGGACACAGTGAATGAGATAGTAGAGGGAGTAAAGGACATGAAAAAGAGCAAGAAGAATGTGAGAGTGGCAGTGGTATGGGTGATGAGGAGGCCAAGTGAAGACAGGTGGTATGAGCAGAGAAGGAACCAAGTAAATAGACAACAGGTACAGAAGGAAATAAATAAAATTAAAATAGAGATGATGAAGGATGATGACGTCGGTGTCAGTTTTATTAACATGGACCCGGAACTCACTGTGGACCATTTGGGGAGAGACAGGGTCCACCTAGGTATGGAGGGAAATAGGAGACTGGACAAAAGGGTACTAGAGTGGATCAGGGCATCAGAGCAGCTACAGAGAGTTAGAAAGTCAGCAGACAGACAGAAAGCTAGAGATGATAACTGACAGCACTGTGAGAAAGGAGGAATGAAGAGAATGCGAATAGGGTGTGTGAATGTGCGTGGATGGGGTGTGGGAAAATTGGAAGATATGAGTGATGAATTGTGTGAATGTAATCTGGATATAGTAGGTGTGACAGAGACACAGTTACGTGAGAGAGTGAAGATGAACAGTGATAAGTACAGCATGATTGGACAGGGACGGAGTAAATGGAAGAAGAAAGGTGGAGGTGTGGGATTATTAGTTAGACATGACATAGAGGAAGTGAAAACTGGTGAATGTGAAATGAGTGAGGACATCATGGCTGTATATCTTAATGTAAAGATGGAAGGGAAGTATGAAATGATCCTGTTGATTGTGTGTTATATGACTATACAGGGTCCAGGAGCAAGACAAGATAATGAAAGAAAATACAGGATAATAGGTAGGTTGATTGTGGAAAATAGACAAAGAGAGACTATTGTCATGGGTGATAGGAATGGACATATAGGAATTTTAGGAGAGGAAGTGAATGGAAATGGGGAACTTTTGTTAAATTTCAAGGAAGAGTATAGTCTAGAGAACTTGAATGTGACAATAGGTGAGGGACGTGCAACATGGTCCAGGTTAGGGAGTGAATCTGTGATTGATTATGTGCTAGTGAATGAAAGAGCCAGGAGGAGAGTACAGTATATGTGGATGGATGAAGAGAGAAGGATAGATTTGATGAGTGACCATAACATGATAGTATTAGAATATGAATGTGTGAGAAAGGCAGCCAAGAATGTAGTAAAAGGAGGGCAGAAATGGAGAATACGAGAAGCAAGATGGGATTTGTATAAGTGTGATTTGAGGAGTATGGAATGGACTATGGATGGAGGAGTGGATGAACTGAATGATTCCCTGGTTAGGAAAGTGACAGAGATGGGTGAGAAAAGGATAGGAAGGGTAAGGAATAGAAATAAAAGAAGTTTGATGAAGAGCTGGTGGAATAAAGATAATGAGAATGTGAGGAAGAAGAGGAAAGAGAGTAATAGGAAATGTAGAAGACTGAGGAAAAATGTAGGTAATAGGGGAGTATGTAGTGAGTATTTTGTTATATGCAGATGATGTGGTGATTATGAGAGAGACAGGTGAGAGAGACAGGTGAGAGAGACAGCTAGGTTAGGTTCTGTAGAGAATACTTGATGTAATTACAGAGTACGGGAATGATTATAATGTCAAGTTTGGGAGTGATAAGATGGGGATGACCGGGATATAGGTAGTACGTGGAGACTGGGTGGAAATGGGATTGAAAGGACACAATATATAGATACTTAGGAATAATTGTGGATGAGAAAGGGTGTGATAGGACAAAGACTGATAGGTTATCAAGAGCAAACCAGTGGGTAGGAAGACTAGGAAGTGTGGCAAGGTGTAGAGCTAATAAGTATGAAGTAGTGTATGGTGTATGGAAAGGTAGGAAGTGTGGTAAGGTGTATGGAAAGGTAGGAAGTGTGGTAAGGTGTATGGAAAGGTAGGAAGTGTGGTAAGGTGTATGGAAAGGTAGGAAGTGTGACAAGGTGTATGGAAAGGTAGGAAGTGTGTCAAGGTGTATGGAAAGGTAGGAAGTGTGGTAAGGTGTATGGAAAGGTAGGAAGTGTGGTAAGGTGTAGAGCTAATACATACACACATACATAGGATAGGAACAACATTGAATAGACTGGAGGTAGTACAGAATAGGATAGGAACAACATTGAATAGACTGGAGGTAGTACAGAATAGGATAGGAACAACATTGAATAGACTGGAGGTAGTACAGAATAGGATAGGAAGATAGTGATAGGAAGAAGGATAGACAGTGAGAGAGTACCGTTGTAAAGGTGACACTCAGTCATCATCATCACTGGCAACACTGACGCCTCAGATCATCACTGGCAACACTGACACCTGGGTTTGTTTACCTCTGTGAAGCTCAAAGCCTGACAGGGGAATATTTTAGTATTTATTTGCATTTTAAGGGCATTTAAGGATATTTTAAGGGCTCAAGATTATATTAAGGGTTAGTTAAGGGTATACAGTTAATGGTGAAGGGACATAAATAAGGGTAAGTTGGTGAAATAAGGGAATTTTGAAGGGTTTAAATAAGGGTGGATAATAATGGCTGTGTTAAAATGTTACCATAAATATTAGAATGATTTTGTTTTATTATTTTTAAGGGCTCACTGTTATTTTAAGGGTATATAAATAAGGACAAATTGGAGATATAAGGAGATTGTTATTGATAAAGGATTTAATGAACAAGAAATATATTAATTAACGTTAAATTTATTTATTTCAGAAGTGGGATTACAGAAGAAGGATTTACATACGAGGATTTACAGAAGGAGGATTACAATGACTACACCAAGGTATTTATGAAGAAGAATTATTATGGGTAAATTTACAGAAAACCTGGGTTCACTATATTGTATATATTAGTATCATTACCCACTATTTTGGACCATTCTAAGACACTTTTCATCTATGGTGTTTCTCTCGG
>JAWZYT010003046.1:2500-15000 GCA_034508575.1 Petrolisthes manimaculis | reverse complement strand
ATAGTGTATAGTGTATAGTGTATAGTCTAGTGTATAGTGTATAGTCTAGTGTATAGTGTATAGTGTATAGTCTAGTGTATAGTGTATAGTGTATAGTCTAGTGTATAGTGTATAGTGTATAGTGTATAGTGTATAGTTTAGTGTATAGTGTATAGTGTATAGTCTAGTGTATAGTGTATAGTGTATAGTGTATAGTGTATAGTTTAGTGTATAGTGTATAGTGTATAGTGTATAGTGTAGTGTATAGTGTATAGTGTATAGTGTATAGTGTATAGTCTAGTGTATAGTGTATAGTGTATAGTGTATAGTGTATAGTCTAGTGTATAGTGTATAGTGTATAGTGTATAGTGTATAGTTTAGTGTATAGTGTATAGTGTATAGTCTAGTGTATAGTGTATAGTGTATAGTGTATAGTGTATAGTTTAGTGTATAGTGTATAGTGTATAGTGTATAGTGTAGTGTATAGTGTATAGTCTAGTGAATAGTCTAGTGTATAGTTTAGTGTATAGTGTATAGTCTAGTGTATAGTGTAGTGTATAGTGTATAGTGTATAGTCTAGTGTATAGTGTATAGTGTATAGTTTAGTTCACATACTGGTTTGGGGTGGGTGGGAATAGGGGGACAGGCTTGGGGGGGGGTGCAGGAATAGGGGGACAGGTTTGGGGGGTGTGGTAATAGGGGGACAGGCTTGGGGGGGTTTGTGGGTGTTAGAGGGACAGGCTTGGGGGGTTTAGGGGGGTGCAGGAATAGGGGGACAGGCTTTGTATCCACCCCAAGCCTGCCCCCCTATTGCCGCACCCCCCAGTCCCCCCCCAAAGCCTGTCCCCTATCCCCGCACCCCCCCAGAATAGGTTGGAGGAATAATTATCTCCTAAAATGACTAATGTTTACCCTTCCCTTAACGAGTCACAACTACCACTTAATTAAACACACACACACACACACACACACACACAACCTCGTGATCGTGTATATAATGTCTGTATGTGTGTGTGTGTGTGTATGTGTGTGTCTGTATGTGTGTGTGTGTGTGTGTGTGTTGTAACGACCCTGTACTCCTCTCGAAGCTATCTCCACATCTGGTTCGATCCAGTCAGGAGTCTCCGACCCTGTACTCCTCTCGAAGCTGTCTCTACATCCTATTCTATCCAGTTAAGAGTCTCTGAAGCACACCGGGCTTCATACTAAGTATTGTAAGCTCTGGAGAGAGGCCACACAGTCAGTCTCATCCTGAAAGCAGTTGTGGTGTTACCTCTCTCCTGGATTAACTGAGTTTGGACAACATTTCCCTTCTTGTATGGTGTGGTAACGTATATATATGTGTGTTAGAAAAGACGGCTGGATCACCAATCACTATTTACCATTTCTGATTTTATGTAACTTGTTCTTGTATATAATGTAAATAACTTTGTTCTTGGGTAGTAACTGTTCTTTGATAATTATTGTTCTTGGGTAATAACTGTGTATTGTTAATATTCTATTCATGTTTGATCATAGTAATAATATAATTGTTAAAATTACTGCTTCTTTATCCTTTATCAAACATCTTTGTTAACGTAACGTTAGTAATCCCCCTTAGACAACCACTGACGTACGTTACAGTGTGTATATAATATGAACCTTTTCGTGGCTTCTGATTCCTCCTCACTACGCCACCAAACAAGTGGTGTCCCTTTATTGCTGCACCCCCCAGTCCCCCCCAAAGCCTGTCCCCTTATTGCCGCACCCCCCAGTCCCCCCCCAAGCCTGTCCCCTTATTGCCGCACCCCCCAGTCCCCCCCCAAGCCTGTCCCTTTATTGCCGCACCCCCCAGTTCCCCCCAAACAAGCTCCTTCTATATAAGTTGTGTTTCGTGGTAATATTTGAAGCACTCGCTAACCTCCAATTATCTCACTAATTACCGTTTTACACAAAATCTATAAGAGATACGTTGATGAAATTTATAGGATAGATGCATCACCTATCCCTGCATATAGGGTAAAAAAATGATTAATCTAGGTATAAAACTAAGGTTGGGAGAACTAGAAATGTTAACTTATAATTTACACACATCGACAACCTCCTCTCCCAACTCTCCTCTCGTGTGTGTGTGTCGGTGTGTGTGTGTGTGTGTGTGTGTGTCGGTGAGGGAGTAATCTAGCCGGTGGTTAGTTCAGTTCACCGCCGACCATCAGTGTTAACAGAACCTCAACCAGGATTAAGTATTGAAGTGATATATTTATTGAATTAATTGTGGATTAATTTAATTTTGGGTTAATTCGTATTCAAACTTTAACAGGATTAAGTATTGGATTATTTATTTATTGAAGTGATATATTTAGTGAATTATTTATTTATTGAAGGGATATATTTATTGAATTAATTGTGGCGTAATTTATTTAATTTTGGGTTTATTAGTGATATATTTGTTGAAGTGATATATTTATTGAATTAATTTTGGCTTAATCTAATCTAACTTTGGGTTTATTGAAGTGATATATTTATTGAAGTGATATATTTATTGAATTAATTACGGCTTAACCCCTAAAGGACCGGGGATAGTGAAATTACTGTGCCTCCCACAGGCTGGACCAGGGGTTGAGCGAAAAACACGTAAAATAGCCTGTGTTTGCATGCTCTGTACTCCTAACCTACAACGAACGAGTGAATTATTTTAGTGCCATGAGAACGAGCAACTCTTCCTCTTTCGATTGGTACCAATGGGAAGTCTGTAAGTTTAATGGTTACAGAATTACGACGAGTTGAATGAGGTACTGTCGCCGTACGTTGAGCCCTAGTGTTTGGGTGGGTGTGGTGACCGTGGCGAGGTAGTAGAAAATGGGGCTAGGCGCTCGTCGGCTAAATCACTCACCAACACACTCGGACATAACAAGATCAATAATTCCTCAACTTTACCCTAGAAAAGGCAGTGTGTGTGTACTCAGTCTGAGCAGCCCATCCTACCATAAACCAGTGTTGCCAACGTCTGGAGTAAAAAAAATTGGGGAAAATTCCTTAACCTTGGGAAATTTTAGCAATCCCGGTCCTTTAAGGGTTAATCTAATTTAATTTTGGGTTTATTGAAGTGATATATTTATTGAATTTATTACGGCCTAATTTATTTAATTTTGGGTTTATTAGTGATATATTTAGTGAAATAATTATGGCCTAATTTAATTAATTTTGGGTTAATTGAAGTGATATATTTATTGAATTAATTGTGGCCTAATTTGATTTAATTTTGGGTTTATTAGTGTTAAAAGTGTTTACGAATATTTCCTCTATAACTAATATATATATAATTAATATATAATTACTAACTTCACTCTCCATAAAATACCAGCATTTTTACGGGTAAATTACTTAGAAAATTAGTTAAGTGAGGTGTAGGGTCAAAAAAAAAAAAAAAAAAAAAAAAAAAAAAAATTACGAGATATTTTCGTTGGCGGAAAAATATTTGTGTTAAAATTAATATTAGGAATAATTGTATTCTATGTGGCTGAGGCTAAAGATAATATATAGGAATGTTAAATATAGTAGTTAAACCTTAAATATAACTAGAGAATACACCTGCTGGGAGAAAGAAATTGTTGAAATGGTTAAATATATAGGTTTTTAGGGGACTAGTTTTTTTCACGAGTAAATAGAGATAAAGTGAGAAGGAAGTGAAACAGTTGCTCACATTCAGTCTCTCTTTATCTCTCGTAGTGAAAAGCTATCTCTATCTCTACTGGATTATTACTTACACTTTATTAGTTTATCTTTATTATCTTTATCTTTATTATCTTTATCTTTATTATATTTATCTTTATTATATTTATCTTTATTATCTTTATCTTTATTATATTTATCTTTATCTTTATTATCTTATCTTTATTTTTATTATATTTATCTTTATCTTTATTATCTTATCTTTATTATCTTTATCTTTATCTTTATTATCTTTATCTTTATTTTTATTATCTTTATCTTTAAACAATAATACACACACACACACACACGTTAACTACCATCTTTTAATTTACTACAAGCAGCTACACACTACTTAAAACAATAATACACACACACACACACACACACACTACTTAAAACAATAACATCATATATGAACGTGAAAACATTAGACAGTAAATTGCTTGTGTGTGTGTGTGTGTGTGTGTGTGTGTGTGTGTGTTCCAAAAATATATACTGTATATTATTTCGAAATTATTTATAGGATAAGACTGATTATATATATACTTTATAATTAATTTTCTATATTATGTGACAATAATTATTACTGCATTATTTCGTTCGAATTTATTTGTATAGGCCTACCACCACCTCACCTATAGGCCTACCACCACCTAGGCCTGGCTGTTGTTGTTGTATAGGCCTACTGTAACTATTAACCAGGAGAAGGGATACCACTTGTTGGTGAGTATATAATTATATTTCATAATGTTTATCTTGTAATAATAATAATAATAATAATAATAATAATAATAATATTCTGTTATCATTTAGTTGCTGTAATTAATCATTTAGGCATTATTAATATTAATTTGTGTGTGAAAGATGTAGTTACAGCGAATGTGAGAGAGAGAGAGAGGTTATTATTATCATTATTATTATTATTATTATTTTGAGAAAGAGTGTGTGTGTATGAGAGAGAGAAATATTAACCTATGGACTGCGAAGTTAATAATTGTATTGTGAAATTTTGTATATGTGTATGTGTACTGGTGTGTGTGTGTGTATGTGTGTGTATGTGTGATATTAATAATGTGTATGTGTATTTGTATGTGTGTGTGTGATATTAATAATGTAAGTTTTTTTTTTTTTTTTTTTTTTTTTTTTTAAATTACATGTTTGTTCGCAGAAATGATTAACTTATGGCTGTACAATCATCACTACCACCATCATCACTACTACCACTACTACTACTACCACTACTACTACTACTACCACTACTACTACTACTACCACTACTACCATCACCACTACTACTACTACTACTACCACTACTACCATCACCACTACTACTACTACCACTACCACTACTACTACTACCACTACTACTACTACTACTACCACTCCTACTACCATCACTACTACTACTACCATCACCACCACACACACACACACACACACCATCTAATTAATCAACAATAAGGTAATAATTATTCCCTTTTGTTTACACTGACAAATAAATGAATAAATAACTAAATAAATAATGAAATTAATAAATAAATAGTAATAAATATTCACACACACACACACACACACACACACACAATGAGGTGACAAATAATGTATACTTTTATTATTATTATTATTATTAATAATGTATACTTATATTTTCAGATACCTGTATACAACATTGAAGAAGAAAGTGTGTATGTATGTATATGTGTGTGTGTGGGTATAGATGTGTGTGTATGTATGTATGTCTGTATATATAGATGTGTGTGTGTGTGTAGTAATGAAGAATATATAACTATAATATTAATAACACTAACCTAAAACAATTAATAAACAATAACCAACTATAACAATAACAAATAATAACCAACAACAATAACAATAACCAACAATAACAATGACCAACAATAACAATAACCAACAATAACAATAACCAACAATAACAATAACAATAACAATAACAATAACCAATAACAATAACAATAACCAACAATAACAATAACCAACAATAACAATAACTAACAATAACAATAACCAACAATAACAATAACCAACAATAACAATAACCAACAATAACAATAACCAATAGTAACAAACAATAATAACAATAACAATAACCAACAATAACAATAACAATAACCAACAATAACAATAACTAACAATAACAATAACCAACAATAACAATAACTAACAATAACAATAACAATAACAATAACAAATATCAATATTTAATTCACTAATATTATTTAATTTATTTTTCTATGTGCAAAAAATATCCTTGGTTCACATTACAGCCGACGTCATTAAAGTTGACGGTGTGGACGTCAATAACGGCTTGGCTTGACGGCCAGCTGAGGAATACCCTTGGTTCACATTACAGCCGACGTCATTAAAGTTGACGGTGTGGACGTCAATAACGGCTTGGCTTGACGGCCAGCTGAGGAATACCCTTGGTTCACATTACAGCCGACGTCATTAAACGTGACGGTGTGGACGTCAATAACGGTTTGGCTTGACGGAAACCCCATCGTAATTCGAACTGTTATAAAATGGTTTGTGTGTGTATGTATGTATGTATCACGTGTGTACAGACATTATGTATCACGTGTGTACAGACATTATGTATTATGTATCATTTTTCATTTTTTTTATCCTGTATGTTTGTGTTTTTTTTCTTCTAACAAATGCTTACATCGTGGGGTGTTTGTTTCATTATATATTCGTGTTTTTTTTCTAATTAAAGGTGGCAGTGAGTGACAGTCACTGGGACAGAGTGTAGCAACACACTGTGTGTATGAAACACAATTATAGCACACATCACAAGGATGATTCCCTCGGACAGCTGACTCAACCCCCCCCTAACTAATGATTCGTGTTTTTTTTCATTATATATTAATGGGTTTTTTTCATTATATATACACGTTTTTTTTTCTAACTAATGATTCGTGTTTTTTTTTCATTATATATTCGTGTTTTTTTTTCTAACTAATGATTCGTGTTTTTTTTTCATTATATATTCGTGTTTTTTTTTCTAACTAAGGATTCGTGTTTTTTTTATATATATTATTTTTTTTTTCTAACTAATTCTTTTTTTTTTTTCATTATATATGTTTTTTTTCTAACTAATGCTTCGTGTGTTTTTTTCATTATATATTCGTGTTTTCTTTTTTCTAACTAATGATTCGTGTTTTTTTTTCATTATATATTCGTGTTTTCTTTCTTCTAACTAATGATTCGTGTTTTTTTTTTATATATTTTCATGTTTTTTTTTTAAATATATATATACGTGTTTTTTTTTTTCTAACTAATGATTCGTGTTTTTTTTTTATATATATACGTGTTTTATTATTATATATGTATTATTATTATATATGTATACTTTTTATGTATTCTGATGTGAGGTGTATAGTATGTATTTATATGTATTTATATAATATGTATTTATATAATATGTATTCCATATGTGCTCAACATTTATTTATACATACATACATTAATGTTGCTTGTTTTTACATATATATATATTTTTTTTTTTTTTTTTTTTTTTTTTTTTTTTTTTTTTTTTTTTTTTTTTTTTTTACAAACCAAAATATATTAACGTTCGTTTTCTTCTTTACAGATTGAGTATCAGCTAAGAAGAGGACGGTTGGTAAATATATCACCACATATACACACATATATACAAACTCCTTAGATAAACTTATTGTTATAACGTAATAATAATAATAATAATAATTAATAAATAATAATACAGATAATTACAACCTTAAATATATACAGGATCATACAGGTTGTATATTTAGTATAGATTGTAACTGTATTTAATTTGCATACATAAACTGATAATAATTAGATAGTAAATATAGAATTAGAGAGAGAGAGAGAGAGAGATTAAGGCAGAGAGAGAGAGAGAGAGAGAGAGAGAGAGAGAGAGAGAGAGAGAGAGAGAGAGAGATTAAGGCAGAGTGAGGCAGAGAGAGAGAGAGAGAGAGAGAGAGAGAGAGAGAGAGAGAGAGAGAGAGAGAGAGAGAGAGAGAGAGATTAAGGCAGAGTGAGGCATGATTTGTTATTATTATTATTATCTTATATGTCCTTATAGCATGGATGGACTACGACAAGAGGAAACAAGAGGAAACAAGAGGAAACAAGAGGAAACAAGAGGACGCAGACCACTACAGGTGATTTACTTATTTATATTTTTGTGTATTTTGTATTTGAATATTATCGTATATGTATGTATGTGTGTGTGTGTGTGTGTGTGTGTGTTAGTAAACCTTTTTGGAAATTCTCTCTATATGTATTCCATAGGTGCTCAACATTTATTTATACACACATACATACATTAATGTTGCTTGTTTATATATATATATATATATATATCTATATATATATATATATATATATATATATATATATATATATATATATATATATATATATATATATATATATATATAATTTTTTTTTTTTTTTTTCATTTTTTTTTTTTTTTTTTTTCATTTTTTTTTTTTAACCTCGTAAAGTCAAAAACCAAAATATATTAACGTTCGTTTCCTTCTTTACAGATTGAGCATCAGCTAAGAAGAGGACGGTTGGTAAATATATCACTACATATACACACATATATACAAACTCCTTAGATAAACTTATAGTTATAACGTAATAATAATAATAATAATAATAATTAATAATAATACAGATAATTACAACCTTAAATATATACAGGATCATACAAGTTGTATATTTAGTATAGATTGTGACTGTATTTAATTTGCATACATAAACTGATAATAATTAGATAGTAAATATAGAATTAGAGAGAGAGAGAGAGAGGGAGAGAGAGAGGCAGAGAGAGAGAGAGAGAGAGAGAGAGAGAGGCAGAGAGAGAGAGAGAGATTAAGGCAGAGTGAGGCATGATTTGTTATTATTATTATTATCTTATATGCCCTTATAGCATGGATGGACTACGACAAGAGGAAACAAGAGGAAACGAGAGGAAACAAGAGGACGCAGACCACTACAGGTGATTTACTTATTTATATTTTTGTGTATTTTGTATTTGAATATTATCGTATATGTATGTATGTGTGTGTGTGTGTGTGTGTGTGTGTTAGTAAACCTTTTTGGAAATTCTCTCTATATGTATTCCATAGGTGCTCAACATTTATATATACATACACACACACATACATTAATGTTGCTTGTTTTTATAATTTATATATATATATATATATATATATTTTTTTTTTTAACTTTTTTTTTTTTTTTTTTACAATTTTTTTTTTTTACAATTTTTTTTTTTTTTTTTTTTTTTTTTACAAACCAAAATATATTAACGTTCGTTTTCTTCTTTACAGATTGAGCAACGGCTAAGAAGAGGACGGTTGGTAAATATATCACTACATATACACACATATATACAAACTCCTTAGATAAACTTATTGTTATAACGTAATAATAATAATAATAATAATAATTAATAATAATACAAATAATTACAACCTTAAATATATACAGGATCATACAGGTTGTATATTTAGTATAGATTGTAACTGTATTTAATTTGCATACATAAACTGATAATAATTAGATAGTAAATATAGAATGAGAGAGAGAGAGAGAGAGAGAGAGAGAGAGAGAGAGAGAGGCAGAGAGAGAGAGAGAGAGAGAGAGAGAGAGAGAGAGAGGCAGAGAGAGAGAGAGAGAGAGAGAGAGAGAGATTAAGGCAGAGTGAGGCATGATTTGTTATTATTATCTTATATGCCCTTATAGCATGGATGGACTACGACAAGAGGAACAAGAGGAAACAAGAGGAAACAAGAGGAAACAAGAGGAAACAAGAGGAAACAAGAGGAAACAAGAGGACGCAGACCACTACAGGTGATTTACTTATTATATTTTTGTGTATTTTGTATTTGAATATTATCGTATATGTATGTATGTGTGTGTGTGTGTGTGTGTGTGTGTTAGTAAACCTTTTTGGAAATTCTCTCTATATGTATTCCATAGGTGCTCAACATTTATATATACACACATACATACATTAATGTTGCTTGTTTTTATATATATATATATATATATATATATATATATATATATATATATATATATATATATATATATATATATATATATATATATATATATATATATATATATATATATATATATATATATATATATATATATTTTAAACTTTTTTTTTTTTTTTTTTTTTTTTTTTTTTTTTTTTTTTTTTTAACCTCGTAAAGTCAAAAACCAAAATATATTAACGTTCGTTTTCTTCTTTACAGATTGAGCATCAGCTAAGAAGAGGACGGTTGGTAAATATAT
This sequence comes from Petrolisthes manimaculis, assembly GCA_034508575.1. Classification (NCBI taxonomy): domain Eukaryota; kingdom Metazoa; phylum Arthropoda; class Malacostraca; order Decapoda; family Porcellanidae; genus Petrolisthes; species Petrolisthes manimaculis. Next base: position 5,004 of record JAWZYT010003046.1, on the reverse strand, counting down.
CACTACATATACACACATATATACAAACTCCTTAGATAAACTTATTGTTATAACGTAATAATAATAATAATAATAATAATTAATAATAATACAGATAATTACAACCTTAAATATATACAGGATCATAGAGGTTGTATATTTAGTATAGATTGTAACTGTATTTAATTTGCATACATAAACTGATAATAATTAGATAGTAAATATAGAATTAGAGAGAGAGAGAGAGAGAGAGAGAGAAAGGGAGAGAGAGAGAGAGAGAGATTAAGGCAGAGAGAGAGAGAGAGAGAGAGAGGGATTAAGGCAGAGAGAGAGAGAGAGAGAGATTAAGGCAGAGTGAGGCATGATTTGTTATTATTATTATTATCTTATATGCCCTTATAGCATGGATGGACTACGACAAGAGGAAACAAGAGGAAACAAGAGGAAACAAGAGGAAACAAGAGGAAACAAGAGGACGCAGACCACTACAGGTGATTTACTTATTTATATTTTTGTGTATTTTGTATTTGAATATTATCGTATATGTATGTATGTATGTATGTATGTGTGTGTGTGTGTGTGTGTGTGTGTGTGTGTGTTAGTAAACCTTTTGGAAATTCTCTCTCTATGTATTCCATATGTGCTCAACATTTATTTATACACACACACACACACATTAATGTTGCTTGTTTTTATAATTTATATATATATATATATATTTTTTTTTTAACTTTTTTTTTTTTTTTTTTTTTTACAAATTTTTTTTTTACAATTTTTTTTTTTTTTTTTTTTTTTCACAAACCAAAATATATTAACGTTCGTTTTCTTCTTTACAGATTGAGCAACAGCTAAGAAGAGGACGGTTGGTAAATATATCACCACATATACACACATATATACAAACTCCTTAGATAAACTTATTGTTATAACGTAATAATAATAATAATAATAATAATAATTAATAAATAATAATACAGATAATTACAACCTTAAATATATACAGGATCATACAGGTTGTATATTTAGTATAGATTGTAGCTGTATTTAATTTGCATACATAAACTGATAATAATTAGATAGTAAATATAGAATTAGAGAGAGAGAGAGAGAGAGAGAGAGGGATTAAGGCAGAGAGAGAGAGAGAGAGGGAGAGAGAGAGAGAGAGAGAGAGAGATTAAGGCAGAGTGAGGCATGATTTGTTATTATTATTATCTTATATGCCCTTATAGCATGGATGGACTACGACAAGAGGAAACAAGAGGAAACAAGAGGAAACAAGAGGACGCAGACCACTACAGGTGATTTACTTATTTATATTTTTGTGTATTTTGTATTTGAATATTATCGTATATGTATGTATGTGTGTGTGTGTGTGTGTGTTAGTAAACCTTTTTGGAAATTCTCTCTATATGTATTCCATAGGTGCTCAACATTTATTTATACATACATACATTAATGTTGCTTGTTTTTATATATATATATATATTTTTTTTATATTTTTTTTTATTTTATTTTTTTTTTTAACTTTTTTTTTTTTTTTTTTTTGACCTCACGAAGTCAAAAATCAAAATATATTAACGTTCGTTTCCTTCTTTACAGATTGAGCATCAGCTAAGAAGAGGACGGTTGGTAAATATATCACTACATATACACACATATATACAAACTCCTTAGATAAACTTATAGTTATAACGTAATAATAATAATAATAATTAATAATTAATAATAATACAAATAGTTACAACCTTAAATATATACAGGATCATACAGGTTGTATATTTATTATAGATTGTAACTGTATTTAATTTGCATACATAAACTGATAATAATTAGATAGTAAATATAGAATTAGAGAGAGAGAGAGAGAGAGAGAGAGAGAGAGAGAGAGAGAGAGAGATTAAGGCAGAGTGAGGCATGATTTGTTATTATTATTATTATCTTATATGTCCTTATAGCATGGATGGACTACGACAAGAGGAAACAAGAGGAAACAAGAGGAAACAAGAGGAAACAAGAGGAAACAAGAGGAAACAAGAGGAAACAAGAGGAAACAAGAGGACGCAGACCACTACAGGTGATTTACTTATTTATATTTTTGTGTATTTTGTATTTGAATATTATCGTATATGTATGTATGTGTGTGTGTGTGTGTGTGTGTGTGTGTTAGTAAACCTTTTTGGAAATTCTCTCTCTATGTATTCCATAGGTGCTCAACATTTATATATACATACACACACACATTAATGTTGCTTGTTTTTATAATTTATATATATATATATATATTTTTTTTTTAACTTTTTTTTTTTTTTTTTTTTTTACAAATTTTTTTTTTACAATTTTTTTTTTTTTTTTTTTTTTTTTACAAACCAAAATATATTAACGTTCGTTTCCTTCTTTACAGATTGAGTATCAGCTAAGAAGAGGACGGTTGGTAAATATATCACTACATATACACACATATATACAAACTCCTTAGATAAACTTATTGTTATAACGTAATAATAATATTAATAATAATTAATAAA
>JAWZYT010003045.1:22500-36366 GCA_034508575.1 Petrolisthes manimaculis | reverse complement strand
TTAAGTTAGGTTAGGAAGGGTTTAGTAGGTTAGGTTAGGTTAGGTTAGGTTAGGCTTTGGTAGGTTAGGTTAGGTTAGGTTAGGTTAGGTTAGGCTTTGGTAGGTTAGGTTAGGTTAGGTTAGACTTTGGTAGGTTATGTTAAGTAAGGTTATGTAATCTCTCCTGGTAACGGGAATGGAGCCCAGTGCGATGATAAGGGAAAGGCTTCGGTAAGTTAGGTTAGGTTAGGTTAGGGAAGGGTTTGTAGGTTAAGTTAGGTTAGGGAAGGGTTTAGTAGGTTAGGTTAGGTTAGGTTAGGTTAGGCTTTGGTAAGGTTATGTTAGGCTTTGGTAGGTTAGGTTAGGCTTTGGTAGGTTAGGTTAGGTTAGGTTAGGTTAGGGAAGGGTTTGGTAGGTTAGGTTAGGCTTTGGTAGGTTAGGTTCGGCACTGGTTCTCTCTAATTATTCCCTCCACAGCTCACGCCTCACTTGCCGCGAAAGAACCAATAACAAAGTGGGTGACCGCGGCCCCATACCTAGCCAAACCTTATTTAGTCTCTCTCTCTCTCTCTCTCTCTCTCTCTCTCTCTCTCTCTCTCTCTCTCTCTCTCTCTGTGTGTGTGCTCTGTCTCTGTTTCTGTCTCTCTCTCTCTCTCTCTCTCTCTCTCTCTCTCTCTCTCTCTCTCTCTCTCTCTCTCTCTCTCTCTCTCTCTCTCTCTCTCTCTCTCTCTCTCTCTCTCTCTCTCTCTCTCTCTCAATCGTCCGTCAAATGGTTATCCCCTTAAAAGAAAATAATGTTAGTATACAATAAAAAAAAAAAAACTAGAGTGCCTTGATTACTCCAAAAGTATGCCAGGAAACAGGACCAGCTGATGAACAAAATATAATGGTGACCTGTTGCCTGGATAAGTTTGGAGGAATCGATCGGTTGCTCCAGATTTTACCAACACACACACACACACACACACACACACACTGTAATATTCTACTCGTGTAAAATAATTAATGGTGTTTTCTTTTCTCTCCCAAGTCACCCCCCCCCCCCCCCCCCCCCCCCCCGATGTAGGACTCCTCTCGTCTTCCCAGGTGAGTGTTCAGTGTAGTTCATTAATTAATTTACCACTCCTCCTGAATCCTACAAAGTATGCTAAGAAAACAAATCCCCTACTCTTATTCTGAAGTGCTCTGTTTCGTGGTATGTTTTAGAGGATTTAGTTGTCTCCAGTTTGACCAGTTTTTTTCTATTTATAATTTGCGTGATTATCATAATTTATTTCTCGTCCATGGTCGTATCAAACATTCAAAACTGTTGTTGCAGGACTATTGGGCGTGACTATATCTCCAACTCAAACCTCTAACTCGTTCATAAAACTTCAAACTCATTAATCAAACCTCAAACTCGTTCCTCAAACTTCAATCTCGTAAAACAAAGATAACAGCAACCTTGTATATATAGGCTGGGGGAAGATATGTTGATGTAACAAGACTGACTGACTGCTTTAATGACCAACACGAGTCGATAGGCATATAGCCCTAATATCTTTCTCTTCTTCTCCACTGTCTCATCTACTGCGACACCCAATAATCTCGGGGCCTCGTAGGAGTTAACGGGCTTCTGACACCCTACAGTTCCCAGGTTGAGGTCTGAAAAAAATATTAAGAGAGAGAGAGAGAGAGAGAGAGAGAGAGAGAGAGAGAGAGAGAGAGAGAGAGAGAGAGAGAGAGAGAGAGAGAGAGAGAGAGAGAGAGAGAAGGGGCTACAAAAGAGAGAAGTGGCTACCTGAAAGATAGAGAAGTGGCTACACAAGAGATAGAAGTGGCTACAAAAGAGATAGAAGGGGCTACAAAAAAGAGAAGTGACTACAAAAAGAGATAGAAGTGGCTACAAGATAAGGGGCTACATTTGGCCTGAGTGAGTGTGTGAGTGAATGAGAGTGAGAGTATGAGTGAGTGAGAGTGTATGTGAATGAGTGAGTGAGTGAGTGAGAGTGTATGTGAGAGTGTGAGTGAGTGAGTGTGTGAGTGAGTGAATGAGTGAGAGTGTGAGTGAGAGAGTGTGTGAGTGTGAGTGAGTGAGAGTGTGTGTGAGAGAGTGTGTGAGTGTGTGAGTGAGTGAGTGTGGGCGGGTGACCGTGTAGGGCGGCTCCTGGCGGGACGGGTTAGCCTTACCCTCCATTTTGGCTCTATTAGTGGTCATCAGCCTTTGACGATGCTCTTTTGTCCGCCCAGAGAGAGAGAGAGAGAGAGAGAGAGAGAGAGAGAGAGAGAGAGAGAGAGAGAGAGAGAAGAGAGAGTATGTATGTGTGTGTCTTTGTGTTTGTGTGGGAGAGAGAGAGAAAGAGAGAAAAAAAGAAACTTGAGACTGAGACTGTGTGTGTGTGTGTGCGTTTAATATACATGTGTGTGTATGTGTGTCTGTGTGTGTGTGTCTGTGTGTGTGTGTGTGTTTGGATTCTCTATTGTGACTTGCTTCGATATGATTGGTGTATATACTTCTTTTCATTTATTTATTTTCTAATGCTGTTTTCTTTTTTTCACTCAGGGTGCCAAGGATGAGACAGAAAGTAAGTGACCAGACATTTTTTTGTTTGTATACGATATAAGAATTGTATACAGGATGCGTCATAGGAATTGTATACAGGATGCGTCGTAGGAATTGTTGTTGTGTACGTAAGAGATGGATTACAGGTGGGAGTCCTAAATCCTTTGACGCACAGGATTATAGGATGATAGGATGCGTCAAAGAAATAATTCTATATGTACCGTAGAGATGGATTACAGGTGAAGGTCATAGAAAACCTTGGACACATAGGATGGTAGGATGAGTCAAAGGAATAATTGTATACATTAGGATTGATTACAGGTGAAGGTCGTAGAAATCCTTGGACACAGAGGATCACATGCAGGATGGTAGGATGGCGTCAAAATAATAATTGTATACCGTAGGATTGATTACACAGGATTGGTGATGTAAGACTCTACAATAACAGTCCCTTGATTAGTAAAAAAAAAAATAGTGTCCCAATCTCGTAAATAATACGGAAAATTAAAAAAAAATCTCAATAACTTCTCGAATGGTGCTTTATTTATTTATTTATTTAATTAATTTTCATTCGGTATATATTATTATAGTTACGCTAATTACGCTATTTTGTGTAGATTAGAGCCCCAATTTTTGTTCTTCAATAGTATACCAGGAAACAGAACTAAATTGAAAAAAAATAAAAAATAAAAAAATAAATGGTGTAGTGTTGCAACAATAGATTCTTCCCATAGACTATCAGGTATTATTTATTGAACGGTGTATATATATAGGCATTCAATTACTGTATATTATTATGTATTGATGTTATTCCCGTACCCGCCACCACAGTGATCTTGATAATGAGAACTGGTACCTTAACTTACTATGTATAAGAACTAACTCGACTTCTCCTGATCAAAACCAAATGAAGAGTGACTGTTGAATGAAAGGAAGCGTTGAAGTGTAAGTGGCTTGGCATCTCTCATCTGTCCGTATAAGAGAGAGAGAGAGAGAGAGAGAGAGAGAGAGAGAGAGAGAGAGAGAGAGAGAGAGAGAGAGAGAGAGAGAGAGTATGGACATTGGATAAGCCTGCACATTATTAAGTGAATCTTTTATTTTATATTGGAGTACGTTTAATCAAGCGATATATAATTAGATTTTAAATACTAGTGTTTTTGTTTGTAGCCCTGTGTGTATGTGTGTGTGTGTGTGTTGAGAAAGAAAGAGAGCGAGACCAGACGAAACCAAACCAAAACAACCCTCAGACTGAACTGTATAGAACCCATGCATGCCACTAATAATCTTGGTCTATATATGTAGGAGCCAAGGTAAAGGCCCTCCTTCCTTCCTTCCTCTCTTCCATCCTCTCATCCTTCCTTCCCTCTCATCCTCTCTCTCATCCTTCCTTCCCTCTCATCCCTCTCTCTCATCCTTCCTTCCCTCTCATCCTACAACAAGCCCTCAATACCCTCACAATACCATCCCTTGCCACCAGACACCAACAGCTCCTCTGGGACTTCAGTAAACAACTGTTAATCCACCCACGACACCGAAATCTTCTCCCACCGACCATACCCAAACCCCGTCATGATGTCCGTCACTTCAACCTTCTCCAACCCATAAAAGCCAGGACGGACAGATATAAGAATAGTCCAATCCCAACAATAGTTTCATTAATAAACCAACAGCACAAATAAATATATGTATCCATAATATATGTCCATGTGTGAGTGAATATGCGTGATTGTATCTGTGTACGTCTGTGTGCTGTTTGTGCGAATGAATATTATGTGTGCATGTGCGCGAATGTATTTGTGTATGTCTGTTCATTCATCTATATTTATCCATACATTATCATCCACTCCATTACGATTTTTTTTTAATGTATATTTTCAGCCTCGGCTGCCTCACTCAATAAACCTTTTATTATTATTATTATTATTATTATTATTATCCCTCTCTCTCATCCTTCCTTCCCTCTCTTCCATCCCTCTCTTCCATGCATCCTTGTTGGAACGGCAGCTGGGTGGGTGGTATAGGTGTGTGTCGTTGTCTTTACCGGGTGGATGATACAATAAGAGATACTGTATATGCAAATGGACCTGATTAGTGACACGTAAGAACGCCGCCGTTAACTCGCAAAGATTACGACCATAATATCGATAGCCACCGTAAGTTAGAGCCATAAAATCTTAGGAGAAGGAAGAGTCTTTACAGCGTCACTTGACAGGTTAGGTGTGTGTTTTGTACCTATGCTAAAAAAATATTATAATAATATGTGGCCATTTCGAGAGAAGCACACGACAATTACGAACGAGAACACGCAAAAAAAAAAAAAAAAAAAACCTTCAATTACACTTCATTAATGAGGTCGAGTATAATACATTACGGTGGATGTAGCTACTTTGTACTCGTCAATTATAATACAGTCGTGGTCTAAAGTTCTGTGGCCTCAGTGACCAGAACTTTTGACCTCAACTGTTCATTTCTAATTGACCTATGATTATATTTAAGAATTTTTCTCGGATTCTCCTAGCACGATTTCCTAATACTGTAGCTTGGTGTGTGTGTGTGTGAACATCGAATAGATGGTGTATGTATGTGTGTGTGTGTGTGTGTGTGTGTGTGTGTGTGTGTATGTGTGTGTGTGTGTGTGGACATTGAATAGATGGTATATGTGTGTGTGTGTGTGTGTGTGTGTGTGTCCAGGCAGGTTGATAGGAGACCAAGCAATACATGTCACCACTACTCTCTCCACACCTCCTGGCCTTCCTAGACTCTCTACACTTGTCTTAGAGTTGTATACAATTTTTTTCTTACCTATCAAGAAAACTCGTTTCCCTTGTATCTCACTGGCTCATACATAATGTACGATTAGTATCAGGGTGTCGCATATAAATTTATACATAATTTTAAGGGGACATTTTGTTGAAGTCGACCCGGGTGCTACTGAATCCTCCAAACTATGTCGCGACACTGGATATCTCAGGGAAACTGTTTTAGAGGATAATTTGGAGGACTCAGTACCCTTTTAATCTGAACCACTGTAGATTATCCCCTGAAGGGCCCTATGAAAACTGGGGGCATTTGATTCCTCCTGACTATGCCACGAAACAAGCTCATTCCATATAGAGGTGGTGTTTCGTGGCAATATTTGAAGGCCTCATTTACCTCCAATTATTTTTTACTACATCACAGGGTGCCTTAAAGGACAGCCGGGCCATTCCTGAATAAAAGAAAATGATCTCAATATATTACGAGCCAATGAGTTACAAGCGTCTGTACAAGTTCTCCTGGTTGGTTAAGAAAAAGAAAAGTATGCATAGCGAACCTTCACATGCAGACGTCGGTAATATCCACAAAATAGTTGACCAAATGAATGTGTTTGCTTGGGGGGCTATAAAGGAAAAAAAAAAAAAAAAAAAAAAAAAAAAAAAAAAAAAAAAAAAAAAAAAAAATTGTGCATAGTGTAAGGTACCGTAATAAAGATCAGTTTTATCCACTTTTAGTACAATTTAATGTTTGGGGTTGCCGATTCAACTCCAATGTTTACGACGACACTCTTTGACGCATAGAGGACTGGGGGTTCAAGTACCTATGAGCAGTACCACGTTGCAATGTCGTCGTCCCCCCCCCCCCCCCCGCTGGAGAAAGGACGAGAGTGAGTGCATGCAAGGATGATGTTGAATGTGCATAGCCTACCTACCTACCCGGGTGTACAGACACGCCCAATAGTCCTGTAACAAGCACTATGCCATAACAAGCACTCGATAAATGGGAAGGATGATTTGGCTGCTGGTGTCTGTATATATATATATATTTTTTATAAGATTAACTAACTCACATGATTCATTCTCATTCATTTGGTATAGGAGTTTTTATCACGACTGTACATTTTTTTTATAAGATTAACTCGCATGATTCATACTCATTCACTTGGTATAGGACTTTTTATCATGACTGTACATAAGAACACGTGGGGCTCCTTAATATTCCACTATTTGGAGATCACCTGCAGTACATTCGTCATTTACAGAGATTTTTTACATTTTTATTTCCGGCTGCTTGATGAAGAAGAGATGGAAGGCTGAGGTACACACACACACACACCTATAAAAAAAACCACAAACAAGTACATAAAAAAATCAGACACAAATAGATATAAAAAAACAACACACACAAACAAGTACATAAAAAAGAAACACAAACAAATAAAAAAAAAAACACACACACACACACATACTCACACACACACACACACACACACACACACAATTGAGGATTATAAAAAAAAGTGCTGTAAGGTGCGAGATGAGGTATGAATGTTGGGAAGATGACTGGTGGGTTTCAGATGAGAATACCTTTAGGGGTAATTATCTTTAGTATCTTTTCTTTCTGTTAACAAAATGAAAAAAAAAAAAAAAAAATGCTCGGAAGACTTGGACACATTTTCGCCATTATTTGAAGGACTGTTAGACGAATGATGAATGAACTACACATTAATTAATAACCCAAGCATTGTTTACGAACTCAAAGGGGAAATATTGTCCGGAAATTTAAATGGGCAACAAATTATGACCACAATCTGTTGAGGCGTAACTCAGAGAAAGAACTTTGTTGGAACACACATACACACACATTCACACACATACACACACACACAAAGAAAGAGAGAGAGAGAGAGAGAGAGAGAGAGAGAGAGAGAGAGAGAGAGAGAGAGAGAGAGAGAGAGAGAGAGAGAGAGAGAGTAGAGGAATTAAAAATGGGATGGAAGGTGAGAGTTGAGATATATTTATATACTACACGAGGTTACTAAGACAGACAACCAACCACAAAGGGTCTTGTATTGTGAAGCAGGAAGGTTGTGTGACCCTTACTGCCCTTCCAAAGAGTACAATACACACGGGGGCCGAGATGAACAGGTCACTGGGCCTCTTTTGATCCAGAACCGAACACGTCAAGCCATCAGTCGCGGGCGTAAACAAAAGCCCAGAGATAATAAAAAGGCGAGCGTTGTTGGGCGTGCGGGCGTGGGCTTCCTCGCGGCCGAACAAACAAAATTGATTGGCGTGTCGGTCAATGGCATGGCGTTGGGAGTGAGCCGCTGAAGTGGTAAACAGTTGCCAATAAGCTGGAGGTGCGCCGGACAGCCATGCGCACACAGCAAGTCATGAACGGAACGCGCAGCCAACACCACCACCACCACCATCACCATCACCATCACCATCACCATCTACATCCAACCAACCCAACCTTCAGTCTCCCGGGTCCCTCATCTCGGTATATCAGAAGGGGGATTTTCTCCAAATAATCCTTTCCGCCTTTACCAACGTCAACAGAGCACGCATTATTCGGGAAAAAAAGATTATGAACTCGTACATTCCTGGATGAGAATGAAAAACGGGAGTGGAGCTACCGGTACCCACCTTGGCGCACGCTTTGTAGTCAACAAACAATTGAACTCTGATATGCGCACTGTGTCTACGGATGACAAGGTGTGCATCAAGGTCTTAAAGGCACCACACTAGTATTCACCCGTACCATCAGACGTCATTAGAGTCAATTCCCTGGTCTCTGGTTGGTGAGGGATGGTGATCTGGTACACGGATGTTTCAAGAGGGTATAACTGACGGATTATGAAAAGCGACTTCTCCAACGATGACGTGAAAGGACGATGACGCTGCACCTTGGTACGTAATGAACCATGACATTGACGTAACCAATGGATTCAATTCTCTGAGGAACAGGAGACATTATTTCAAAGTCTCTTATAGGACGGGGAGGCGAGCTCTTTATTTTTTTTTTATTATCATTTTTTTTATATTCTTGTTCAGGATGTTTTAAATTTCGTTGTCTTATCTGAGGTCACTCGACTTGCGCTACCTAACCTTTGCTAACCTGACCTGAGCTAACCCATTTTCTAAACAAATTGACTTTATAGAATTAACAAAACCTACCCTAGAAATACGAATACTAAAATCAAGTATAACAAGAGGATACATAACAATAATTATAATGAAAGAATAGGCAAAGATCGAGAGTAAAAAAAAAAACGTAAATGAACACATACACAATAATAAAAACTAAGCAGCCATGATAATATTAATAGTAACAATAATAAGAATGATTCTGTATAATGAAAGAGACCGCAGCAGGCAGGCAGACTAGTCAAAGGGCGCTTCCCTCACCACACGAAGGAGGCGGTGACGGCGTCTATATATGGACTGGGGTTGACGGTCCAACTGTAAACACGAAACACTCAATGGTGGCAGAGACAGGCAGGCAGACAGACAGGCAGACAGGTAGGCGTGAGATGCAGCTGTGGAAGATATACATAATAGAGTTTTTATTTTATATATATAGTTACATTATTTCCCCAACCTGATACCCCTTCAAAGACCCACACATCAACCCTCAACATGGCGTCACGTCTATAGGGGTTAGAGTTACGTGACACTGGGTAACGTTACATATTGTTGCGTCACATAACGTCCCACCACATGTATGTATATAGTCACACAGAAGATGATCATATATAGAAGACGTCACTTATAAAACACACATGTAGGGTCTATAGTGTTACAGTACAAATTGTATTGTGTCGCTCTATATAACGTCGTAGCATCTAAACGTTATAATACACAGTGGAGCGTCACACAGAAAGAGTCACATCATAGCATTACACGGAAGAATGTCACATACAACATGGTCACACAGTAGAGCGTCACACAGGCTGTTAACTAGATAGAGAAGGCCTGGGGGTGTGGCCATGACGAAGGAGGTCTGTCTAGTGAGGGCAAAGGCAACCTCCTCAATGAAAGAAGCTCCACAGTCCACGAGAGAGAGAGAGAGAGAGAGAGAGAGAGAGAGAGAGAGAGAGAGAGAGAGAGAGAGAGAGAGAGAGGAGGGGAAGGGAAGGGGTGTGTCACTGAGATGGGTCCTCCTTGCTGTCACCACTGTCTTGTCAACCCTTATAGCCAGCCAGACACTCACTCCCACCAACATGCAACTTGTGTCTGTCTGTCCCTCTATGCAAGGCTGAACGGTTGAATCCAGGGGGGCTAAAAATTGGTCTCCATAAGAAAGAGTAGTAGGTTATATTTTTTTTTTTTCAGGTGATGCCGACCTCCGAAATTCTCAAGGACTATATTGTACAGTACTACCAAGTGAACAGTAAACTCTCAGGACAGTTCACAAAACATTACGAGGCGTGGTGGGGATTACACAGACAGATAACACACACACACACACACACACACACACACACACACACACACACACACACACACACACACACACACGCACACACACACACACACACACACACACACACACACACACACACACACACACACACACACACACACACACACACACACACACACACACACACACACACACACACACACACACACACATACAGAATTTAGCGAGTTATTGGCCTGCTTAAGATTGATTCACCACAACACTATAAAGATGGAGACATTATTATTCCACTGTAAAACTATTTTGTGATGCACTACACCTGTTGTATCTTATGTTATGTTGCCACGAAAGTCAGGTTGATGTTTTGGGAGTATGAATGGCTTGGATGGACTCGAACTCTCAATCACCACTATTATATCATTCCGTCACTGTATCCTGTAAACTGTATCCCTCTTTTTATTGCTTGTAATTGTATCCTTTTTGTATATTGCTTGTTAATTGTATCGTTTTTTTATATTGCTTTAAAAATTGCATCCCTATTTTATAGTATATTGATGAAAATTTTATCCCTATGTATATTGCTTGTAAATTGTATTCTTTTGGTATACGGTATTGCTTGTTAATTGTATCCATCTCTTGTTTTGTTTGCGTTAGGTGTCTTCTCGTCACCACCATCACCACCACCACCATCACCATCACCATCACTATCAACACCACCACCATGTTTGCTTGTGTGTGTGTGTGTGTGTGTGTTCTTGAGCTCCCACACCCTTGCCTGCCCTCACAACCTCTGCTTCTCCCCACCATCTCTAATCACACATCCGTCTTGGTTACTCTATTACCATGTCTCTTCCTCACCACACATCCTCCCTCCCCCCCTCACTCCCTCTCTTATTGTACAGTACATCTCATTACATTGCACATCACGAGGGAGGTGTACACTAGGACTCAGATCACCTCCTCCCCCCCTTTACATACACACACACACACACACACACACACTCCATCTACTTGTACAGTTAACTTCTAAGGTCATGCCCACTTCCACCACACATCACTGTAATGGTTTGGCAACTAGTGTATAAGTATGTATGTGTAGTATAAGTTTTTATGTGTAGTATAAGTATGTGTAGTATTTGTATGTGTAGGATAATTATATATGTGAAGTATAATATATGTCTGTGTAGTATATGTCTGATTAGTATAAGTATGTATAGTATTCATCACACACATGCATGGTGACCTCAGATGGAAACACACATGTTTTTTTAACCTGACAGTACATCTTTTTACACTACACAGCCTGGGGAAAGTGTACAGTACAGTATTCGTATTGCAAGTACTTACATAATAAAAATAATAATAAAAAATAACTGTGCCAATCACGATGTCCAATTAAAATAAAAGTTTCATAAACATCCATATCCAACTACACTGTCCTATATCCTGCCCTGTCCTGTCCTGTCCTGCTCTGCCCTGCTTTACCCTGTTTAGTCCAGTCTATCTTGCACTTTAATGCATAACCTTCCTTGCCATTACCCTCCCTTCCATATACCGACATACATACCCTGCCTCACGGCCCTACCCTACCCTACTCTGCCTTGTCGTAACCTGCCTTTCCGTGCTTTCCGAACAAGGCAAATGGGTGGTTACCGCACCGTCTGTCTGCCGACCAACCCAACATCGAATTACCCCTTACGCTCAATTCCCATAAATATTCTTTGTTAGCACCATCACTTATCCCGGCGAACCTTCACGCTATAAACTGAAACTTGGCTGGAACGTAATGCAATGTGACAACAATAATTGAAAGTCTCCCTATATGGTGGTTATGACGGGGGCGGGGTAATAAGGCTCACCAAACTTTGCCTAAGTATAGGGATTTTGGCCATTACCAGTCGCCGATTTTTACTCTCTTAATGCCCCTCCCAGCGCCCGTCAGTTTCCAAGTCTGCCAGATTAACAATAACTTCCTCTACGGCCATTCACAGTTTCTCGCTGCGTATCGATCGTTCAGAATGCTGCTCTTCCTCGCTACCATATGTGTTCGCTCACTGGTGTTGCTTCCCCCGGGAGGTGTGTTGCTAAACAGTAAACACACACACACACAAACGTATGCACTCACACATACACCCTCACACTCACACACACACACACGAGTATACATATACACACAGGAATGGATTGAATTATTATACACCAAACATGTGTGAAAAGGTATACTGTAGGTCGGGACTCGAACCTACGGTATACCATCTCAAGAATAACAAGTATCTCAGATGCTACCACCGCACCACAACCCTTGCACTCCACCCGTGTGTTCTGGGCTCAATATAATTTTTAGATGATTTTAAGATTAGTAGAATGGTATTATGTTGGTAGTAATGGTGATGGTAATAATGGTAGTAGGTGAGATGAAGAACATGCAGTACACTCGAGGTTCGAATCTTTAGTTATTTATGACAAACCCTGAACGGAATGAAACTAGGCAGGGAGGGAGGGAGGGAGGCAGGGAGGAATCGGTGGGAGGGAGGGAAGGAGTCATCGGTGGGAGGGTGGAAGGGAGGGAGGAATCGGTGAGAGAGAGAGGGAGGGAGGGAGGGAGGGAGTCATCGGTGGGAGGGTGGAAGGGAGGGAGGGATCGGTGAGAGAGAGAGAGAGGGAGGGAGTCATCGGTGAGAGGGATGCATGGAGGGAGAACGAAGTAGCCACTCTCCCTCCCTCACCATAGTTATGACCACCCATTAGCGAACATAAAGTAGTCCGGTGAGACGCGATAATAGCCGAACTGTATTGAAAACTCCTCATCCCTCCCTCTGTCGCTGTCAGTCAGGGAGGCCCGGCTTCTGCTGTTGTTTGTTGATGTTGTATAGTTTTTTGCACTCTATATCTTGTGCCTGTTTGTTTGTCCGTCTGTCTGATTGCCTGTCTGTCTCTTTCTCTAAATTTGTTTGCTTATCTATCTCTTTAGGCTATCTGATTAGGCCCTATCTCATTTCACAAGCACACACACACACACACACACACACACACACACACACACACACACACACACACACACACACACACGACTAAAGGCTCTAAAAATATCAAACACAGAACTTGAATTCATGGCAAGATAATTAAGCCTGTGACGTGACGCACAGTCGTAATTCAAAGTTTGTGTTCATTCCTTGTAAAGGTTTACACACGTGGGACATGATTATCACATATGCAGCACCGTATATATTTATTTATTTATATATGAAGATGGCATATACAGTTCGACCGATATATAATCACATTTGATGTCTTCTCTCTCGTTTCGTTTTAAGGGGGAAGTTTTGTGTTGGTAAATCTGGAGCATCTGTATCCTCCAAACTATTCCAAGCAACAGAACACCATTATAGTTGCTCATCTGGTCCTGTTTCCTAGCATATACTTTGGAGGAATCAAGGTACTCCAATGTATGCACCAAAAAAATAATTACCACCCTAAGGAGAGTTAATTGTCTACTGCCTGTGGGAAATTTGAGGGGTTTTAATTCCTGCACATTATTCAAGGAAACAACAACATTCTTCCATCTGAGACTAAGGGACGTGTTTTATGTCAGCGTTTGGAAGGTTACATACAGCTACACATTTGTCCACTACAGATCACTTCCCTTTAGTAGAGAATAATGGCTTTAAGGGGGAAGTACACTGCTGGTAAATCTGGAGCAACTCATTCCTCCAAACTATTCCAAGCAACAACAGAACACCTTTATATATCTCCATCTGGTTCTGTTTCCTGGCATACTTTGGAGGAATCAAGGTACTCCAATCCAACAAATGTATACCATCCCCTTAATATGTCCCTGAGGCATTAGTTTACACGAATGCAAATTTGGTCCAGCACAGGAAATATCAATCAGGTTCATCACCTTCGTTAATCATGGAATAATGTGTGACAAAGAGGAAGTGGGTTGGAGTAAGATGAATATTCCGACCATCTCTATGTATTACCGGCTCATAAAGCGACGGTATTAAGAAGAGTCCATCTGCAATTCAAATGAAAATGGCATCCGGAAGAGGGGACGAAGGGGTCTGTTGATTCCCTATGTTGAGTGTGTGTACATTACTCTCTGTTAGTTCTCTCAGACTGCTTATTCGTTATGTTGTGTATAATATGCATTATTA
>JAWZYT010003045.1:7500-20000 GCA_034508575.1 Petrolisthes manimaculis | reverse complement strand
TGGACAGACCCAAGTTTGATGGCCTCTGTAATTATATACTCAGGGGTGAGCCGCGAAATAATTTACCCGCATTATTGAGGGTTTAATATTGAGGAGCCTTTGATCTAGACGGAAAATTATAGGCTATGATACAAGGAAGAAGAATGTGCTGTCCATTACAGTTCAATGTATTAGGCTACTAGGGCTCTCCACTAAGGGAAGATACAGCTGGGAAATCATAGCCTTTGCTTGCTTAGACTGGGTGGAAAGGATTATGTGAAAGGGCAGGTTAGCTAAGGGAATATTTTTCTTGGCACTGATTGGTAAAGAAATCTGCAGCATCCAAATCACCGACTAGATCCCGACAAAGAGTTGAACATAGGAAAGAATATGTGTGTGTGTGTGTGTGTGTGTGTGTGTGTGTGTGTGTGTGTGTGTGTGTGTGTGTGTGTGTAAGAGAGTGTGAGTTGAGTCGAGTGGAGTCGAGATGTATCGTGGTGAGTGTAAGTTTTTGCCGTCGACCTTCCCCCCAAATGCTGGCCGACCTCAGAGGGCTATCATTAACAGGCTCTTACCACCGTGTTAATGTTTCCACCTCCTGTATACCCTCTCCCGTCCCCCTGAACCCAAGCTCAACACGCAGCCGCCTCCACCTGGTGTCACATTAAAGATTTCTTGGATTACTACTTTGTGTTGCATCGAAGTCTCTTTAAATTACTACTTGGTGTCGCATTGAAGTTGCCATTAATTACTCACTACCTGGGGTCACATTGAAGTCTCCTTGGTTACTTGATGTTGCATTGAAATTTCCATCTATGTCGACGTGTCCTTCCACCTCCTTGAACGAGTACGATATAAATGAGTAAGATGCAATTGAGTAAGAAAAAGAGAAAGACACTTGGAGTAAGAAATCGACACAGCTGGTTCCCGAATGTGACTAACCCGACCGACCACAGTTACTGCACCCGATGGTCGTGTTGTGTCGTGGGTGTTTAATGACCAGACTCCAACGACTCACAATATACACAACATCAAAACAAGCCCTCTAGTATGGCCAAATTGAAGGTCTACAGAATCCTCCCAAACATGTAACAAAACAGATGCCCTACTCTTCTTGCTGAGGTACTTGTCTGTTTCCTGGCGCAGTTTGGAGGATTCAGTGATCCTTCGAGTAGACCCCAACTGATGGTCCCCTTAAAGTAGGACTGCCATAAGAGCCAAATAATCGTGTTAGTTTTCATTTATATTATTTTTCCAATTGGCTGAAAATGTATCAGAACAACAGGGATTTAAGGGTAGATTATTTTGTTGGTGATTTTGATTCCTTCTGATTCCTCCAAACAATGCCACAAAACAGATCCGCTATATTAGTAACATTAAAGCGACTCGTTTCCTGGGATAGTTTGGAGGACTCGGTAATCCTTCCCATTTACCAAAAAGGAAAGGTCTTAAGATCACCACCCCTTTAAGGTCCATTACGCCCCTCCGTGTTGAATGTTAGGCCCCTGTTACACGGAAGGTTCCAATTGACCAGTCACAGGTTCTGAGGGCTGATTGGTCCGGGCGGGGAAATTAGAGGCCGGGAGTCCAAGCCAGACAAACTGTATCAAGATCAAGTTTCTTTAGTTGAGCCAAAAAGCAAAGTTACAGCCACTTCACTGCACCTTCCTACACTCTCACTATATGTATACACGTCTGGATGGAGACAATTCACTATATTATAATATTATATACATTTTGCCAGGAATATTGTTTAGTCTTATATGTATCTGTCTGCCCAATTCTCTTAGTCTTATATATGTCTTATATTTGTCTGTCCAATTCTATTATTCATATATTTGTCTTTTATTTGTCTTATATCTGTCTGCTCAATACTTTTACTGAGACTTGTTTCATTCCTGTATATTATATTTCAGTGCTATATTAAAGCGGTTCACCAGATGCAGCTTATTTATCTTATTACACTTTTACACGCACATGTACAGTATATAGTTATGCAACACAACACGCCCTGATAAAACAAAAACCACATCCAAAATGTTTAAATCATAAGTTCCCTGAGACAAGGAAGGTCCCTTGTACTGTATACATTTGGATAATACGCTACCAGACCAACATCACCCCACCCTCTTCTTTTGACACCTCATCCCGACTCTAATGTTGACTCTTTTTCCTGTTTATTTTTTCTTTTTGTTATTATTATTATTATTATTTTTATTTTCTATTTTCTTTTTTCTTTTTTTGCATCTGGAGATTGCCAGTGAAGCGAGACCGTTCTGATTGCCAGTGAAGCGAGACCGTTCTGATTGCTTGGTTGTTGATGCAAGAACATGAGACCCACCCACTCAGCTGTATGAAGAAAAAAATAATAGTTGTGGTGGACTCGGGGGAAAAAAATATGAAATAAGAGACTATAATAACACTGGAGTAAGAATAAACATAAGTAGTTAGTCTATTCTGAATGCAAAAAATAGACCAAATATTACAATTATTAAATGCAAAATAGGTAGAATATAATATATAGTTACGGTATAGAAAAACAAGTATGACAAATCCCAATACTAATTTAATGCTTACTGTGGAACGAAGAACACATAATTATTATTCGATGGTACAGTTGACTCCAAAAATTTCGAGACACTACCTGCTAGACTCAAGCAGGTAGTGTCTCGAAATTATTGGAGGCAACTGTACTACGACTTTTCATTCTTTAGCAGAGTTGTGTATCAACATTATTATTATTATTATTATTATTATTATTATTATTATTATTATTATTATTATTATTATTATTATTATTATTATTATTATTATTATTATTATTATTATTATTATTATTATTATTATTATTATTATTATTATTATTTTGGATATGGATAAATGATTCGCTCCTCTTCACTTTTCTAGCTAGGCACAGCCATGAGTGAGTGAGTGGGTATATAACATTGCCCTCGCTATTGCCGTACCCAAACATTAAGATGCATTATCGGGAGTTGGTGTAAAAGTTATGGGTTGCTACTTCACTCAGGCAAAAAAAAAAAGACTAGGGGGGAACTCACTGCAGAAGACTGACCTTGTATGTAGTAACAGGCGTCATTCCTATATGTTCAATGTTAGAGTAAAAGAGCAAAACAGAGCCTTAGAGAAATGGATAAATTATAAGTAACTGAGCTCAGTAACCTGGTGTTGTATTGTGTGTTCATGAAGAGTGTTGTGTGTTGTGTGGTTAGGATAGGTGCATGTAATGTGTTGTGTTGTGTTGCGTGATTAGGAAAGATTCATATACTGTGTTGTGTTGTGTTGCGTGATGAGGAGAGGTGTATATCGAGTGTTGTATTGTGTTGCGTGATCAGGAAAGGTGTATATACTCTGTTGTATTGTGTTGCGTGATCAGGAGAGGTGTATATCCAGTGTTGTGTTGTGTTGCGTGCAGTGTTGCGTGCTCGTCTGAGAAATCATCCGGGAGAGGTAGGTAGGGCGGTGAAATTAGGTGGTTGGGTTGGGGTGAGCACCTTTTTAGCATCTTTTTAGCATATTTCACCCGGCCTTTTGACCATCTCGGCAATTTTCCCGTCCAATCTAGGTGCACGCTTCTCTTACGCTGCCATAATCCGATCTTCATAGCCATTTATTCTCTCCTGCCGCCTCCAACCTTGGTGATTTTGATGCGCTCCTAAGAAGTGATCAAACTATTCTCTGCCTTCCTCCCTCACGCCCATTTTATCTTCTTTAATTTAGTTTCATTATCTTGAAACATCGAACGAATTATCTTTGTCCTGTCATCTGTGTGCTTATATTCATTTTTGTGTTTAATATTTTCGTGTATTTTGTTGTCTCCTGCTGTCGTTTCCAATACGTGGGACTTGATATTGAATTTTTGGCTTTCAGGGATGACATACAATTTTGTTTAATAGATCAGCGATGCATATAGGTGTCTGTCTAATCCTGGAACTCTTCTGCTTTCAAAAATGGCTTAGAGCAAACTGCATAATATTAAAAGGTGGTGCAAGGTGTGGTGCCACTCATAGGTACTTAAGTCTTCGATTTATTTAGATTGCCTCAGTCCTGAATCTGTTGAATACCCTTATCATTTCTTTATCTTATTTCAAGTGTAGGGTTTAGCATTTATTCAGTAGATCTTCAGGTAATGACATAGACAAAACAGAACACCCCGGGGAAAATTCCACACAAGATTGGCAAACATAAAGAACGAAGGATAAAATAAACTATAGATCAACTTCAGTGAAAATTTTAGATGATTTTGACTCTTGAAGTTTGTGATGGCTAAGGCGAGTGTGGAGTGTATATACATGCCAAACTCAGATGTTGATTGCCAAGACTCAGTGAGGTACCGGTATGTTGTCTGGAGGGACATGGCCAAAGATGACCCCCTGACAGTGTCCACTTAAGCCACACTCGTTGTCTAATCAGCAGAGGAGCCCACGGGAGTCGCTGTTATCTTCCACCACTTATCAACCGACCCATCACCAAAAACAGTAGCCACTCTGCCAAGCCATCGCCAAAACACTAGCCATTTTCTAGCAGATAAAAGGTTCCTAGAAGCCTCACGTAGATGTAGAGAGATGATAAAGACACTGGCATCCCCAAAAGATCTTATAGTATTTCTTCTCAGCTTCTATACCTTCCCTTTGGTTCGTTGCTTCAGGTGTTGGTACGTACGTCTACACAACTTCATAAATTTTGTCATCTAAAAGACATGTTATAGAGGACGGGAGGTTTACTGCGACCTCTTCTTCCAATTCAACTCGAAATTCCTTATTGGATTGTATTTTTTCTTTATGATTATGAGCTACAAGTTTTACACACACACACACACACACACACAGACACACACACACACACACACACACACACACACACACACACACACACACACACACACACACACACACACACACACACACACACACACACACACACACACACACACACTCACACACACACCATTACACACACACGTACACACACATGCACATAGTGGTCAGTGCAATAAAAAGGCGAACCAGAAAGGAAGACAAGAGGAGAGAGGAATGAGGGAGGGAAGAGCCGCCAGAGATGTGAGAGAGGGAGGGAGGGAAGGAGGGAGAAGTAGGAGGTGGGGTAGGGGAGGGGAGAGGGACTTTAGGATCTTGCTTGAGGGTGTAGGGTAAGGAAGGGGGGGGGGTGAGAAGGACGGACGATGGGAGAGGTATGGGAGAAATTATGGAGTCTGAGAATTGGTTGGCCCAGGTAGGAAGGAAGGATGGAAGGAAACAGCTTTAGGCAGAAATAAGGTAACAGGAGTTGAAGTTAATTAGTGTGGAGGGTTTTTTATATATAAATTACTTTTTTAAAGACTCCAGGGAGGCGAGAACATATTATAAGAACCCAAGGAAATATTATATGGAGTTGGTGTTACGTAGTTTTTTTTTTTTTTTTTTTTTTTTTAGATCTTAAAGGAATAGTTTTGTTTATTTTGAGGACTGATTGAGATTCTTTTTATTCTTTGGAATTCACCCTTCGACCACGACACTTATTTTTAATATTATTATTATTATTATTATTATCTTAATCTTCTCTTTCGGTCTAGTTAAGGGGCTACTGATTCCTCCCAACTAAACCATGAAACAGACTACAGTAGTGCCTCAGAGTAGAAGTGGTGATCTGTTTTGTCATATTATATAGTTTGGAGAAGTTAGTGGCCTTCCCATTCGCCAACAAGAGATGACCCCCTTTCGTGTCAAATGTTATATAAAATGAGTTAGAAGTTTGGTGTGTTGGGGAAAATCTGAAAGTAGGATAATCAGTAGGTATATAGGTGGTGTGTGTGAGGGTGTGTGCGACCCCCCGAGGCCATGGGTGATAAAGGTGATTATGTGCCGTAAAGTAAGGCAATTAGCACCTCAGATTGCTCCTGTCTGACCAGTGACTGAGTTCGGTAGCCTGTATACCCACGTCGGAGGGCGAGGAGGTGGTTGTGGGGGGGGTCTTGGCCGGTGGTGATGGTGGGTGTGGGGGTGGGGGGGGCCAGGGGAGGGGGTGCAGTAGTGGTCAATAAACCACTAATACCCAGACGTCAATCAGGCGAAGTTGGCGAATGTGGGAAACAAGACAAATTCCAGACGCCAGCAGCTACATGCATGAGGAGGGTCAGATGTAGGACACTATTATTACAGCCAATTATCGGACACTACAGTAGCCAGGCTGCATGGAGAGGTGCGTGGGCTGTTGAGGAAAACCAAATCTAAATAAACTCCAGTGATTTTTTTTTCCCTCTTCACTGTCCGTTCATTTGGTTTGCTTTTTATAGACTTCCTCTTGTGTTTAATTATTTTACTCCTCCCTATTAGGCAGTTTCTGTTAATGATCTTCCCTTTGCATGTATTTCCATCCTTACGAAGACCCAGACTTGGTAAGATGGAGAGAAATCGATTCTTTCTCTCTCACCAGAAAATGGAAGAACGGAGAATCAAGGACGAAAAAGGAAGGAAATTAGATGCAAGAGATGAAAGAAAAAGAATTGCAGAGTTGAGAGAAAAAAGGGTGAGTGGGCGGCCAAAGCAACCACTACATCCACCTCCACTGACTGGCTGACTAACTGACTGGATGGCTGGATGGCTGACTAACTGGCTGGCTAACTGACTAACTAACTAACTAACTAACTAACTAACTAACTAACTAACAGAGTAACTGACTAACTAACTAACTAACTAACTAACTAACTAACTAACTAACTGACTGACTAACTGACTAACTAACTAACTGACTAACTAACTAACTGACTAACTGACTGACTGACTAACTGACTAACTAACTAACTGACTGACTGACTAACTGACTAACTAACTAACTGACTAACTAACTAACTAACTAACTAACTAACTAACTAACTAACTAACTAACTAACTAACTAACTAACTAACTAACTAACTAACTAACTAACTAACTAACTAACTAACTAACTAACTAACTAACTAACTAACTAACTAACTGACTGGCTGGGTGGTTGGTTGGGTGGTTGGTTGGTTGGTTGGTTGGTTGGGTAAGGAGTACACAGGGTCGTATCTCTTGTAGGAGGGTGGGCCACTTGGACAGTTACGGCCCACCGCTAATGATACCCCGTAATGGACCCCAGAATAAATACGATTATGCTTTGCCTCGCCACCGTGAACGCTAATTTGAGCACGGCTGTCACACGCGGGGGAGGAGGAGGAGGAGGAGGAGGAAGAGGAGGTGGTGAAGGAGGAGGAGGAGGTGGTGGAGGAAGAAGAGGAGGTGGTGGTGGTGGTAGAGGAGGAAAAAGGAGGAGGAAGAGGAGGGAAAATAAATAGGAGCAACAGAGAGGAAGGAGACAAATACATGCAGAGAGAAGAGAATGAGAAAGTTAATTAGCCTATATCAGAACTAATGTATTATGGCTGTGTAATTATGATTCAAAGAAACACACACACACACACACACACACACACACACACACACACACACACACACACACACACACACACACACACACACACACACACACACACACACACACACACACACACACACACACACACACACACACACACACACACACACACACACACACACAAACACTCTGGGATTAGTTCGTATTATAGTAGTCAAATGTTACTTTAATATTTTCTTCTCCTTCCCTGAGCTTCTCATTTTTCTTTCTCACAGTTTTTTCCTTCTTTTTTAATATTCATTATTCACACCATTATCTCTCTCTCTCTCTCTCTCTCTCTCTCTCTCTCTCTGGTTTTTCATCATAATTGTTACATCGACCTAATTTCCTTGATACCGTACAATTTTTATTATATTCTTGGTGTGTCATATAATATAGTCCATTTGGCAAAAATAATGTGTCTAGTATGAAACGAATACATTGATAAGAGAGTATATAGATTACCTCTCCTTATTTCTCACTTCCCCACCTACCTACCTATATTATACCTACTCACCTACCTACCTACCTACTACCTACCTACCTACCTACCTACCTACCTACCTACCTACCTACCTACCTACCTACCTACCTACCTACTACCTACCTACCTACCTACCTACCTACTTACCTACCTATCTCGTTACTTACCTACCTAATTACCAACCTAGGTACCTACCTTCCTACCCAATTATCTACCTAGGTACCTACCTTCCTACATAATTACCCATCTACCTATCCACCTATCCACCTACTTCTGCTACCCTTCCCAATCTTAATCTACTTATCCTTCCCCTTTACGCTCTATATTATATTCTTAAACTCTGCATAACCATCCACGCACACACACATTCTCTCTCTCTCTCTCTCTCTCTCTCTCTCTCTCTCTCTCTCTCTCTCTCTCTCTCTCTCTCTCTCTCTCTCTCTCTCTCTCTCTCTCTCTCCTCTCTCTCTCTCTCTCTCTCTCTCTCTCTCTCTCTCTCTCTCTCTCTCTCTCTTTTTATCCTCATCCATCTCTTCCATCCTTTTATCATCCATCCATCCCCTCCTCCTCCTCCTCTTTCTCCTCCTCCTCGTCCTCGTTGGTCTTCAAGTACAAGGCAGGCACATCACCTTCTTTCCCCAGGGCAGCCCAGGAATGACCCACAGCCTCCTATAAAAAGAGCAGTACGGCTTGCCCAGAGATAATGTTATACCCTCATATAGTCGCTCCTATGATTCATTCCATCGTTAACAAAAAAGGAAAAAAAAAAGAGAGAGAGAAAGAGGAGGGAGGGGGAGAGGTGATAGGGAGGGAAGGAATGAGGGAGGGAAGAAGGGAGGGAGGTAAGAGGTGATAGGGAGAGAGGGATTAGGAGTGGAGAGGAGGGATGGAGGAAATAGGAGAGAGGGAGGAAAGAGGAGAGGAGAGAGGGAAGGATGGAAGAGACGATAGGGAGGGAGGAATAGAGGAAGGGAGAGAAGGAGAGAGGGAGGGAGGAATAGAGGAAGGGAGAGAAGGAGAGAGGGAGGGAGGAATAGAGGAAGGGATAGAAGGAGAGAGGGAGTGAGGAATAGAGGAAGGGATAGAAGGAGAGAGGGAGGTATTGCCTGAGAATGACCTGAGGCTGGGAAGTTGTTCTACTGTGGATGAGGTGGTTGATCCATCCCACACACAACACTTGACCAAGCGACACGTTTTGCACACCTTCCTTATTTTCCTTCCATTTTCATCTATTTTCCTTCCCATTTTCATCTATTTTCCTCTCCATTTTCATCTATTTTCCTTCCCATTTTCATTTGTTCTCCCCATTTTTACCTATATTCCTCCCCATTCTTACCTATTTTCCTCCCCATTATTTCCTATTTTCCTCCCCATTCTTACCTATTTTCCTCCCCATTTAATTTTTAATACTTTGCCCTGGACTTACACTCGGTTCCTTCCAAAATTTCCACATCTGTACATTATTCCAAAACCATTATAAATTCAACAATGTAATGATATGTCAAAAGATAAAAATTGGAAATAAATGAGTCCTTCAAATATTGCCACGAAACACCATGCACCTACAGGGAAGGAGTTTGTTAGTTTCATGGCATGGTCAGGAGGAATCAGAAGCCTCCAATTTTCATACTCAATCACAGGGTCTTAAAGCTCTTGTTATGATGGTGATTCTTTGAGAGTAATTGAGGAGAAAAATTATTATTATTATTATTTTAAACTGTCGTGATGTGTGTGTGTGTGTGTGTGTGTGTGCGTGTGTGTGTGTGTTTGTTTGTGAATGAGGCGGGATTGTTTGGTTCGTCTTATGGTTATTTTTCATGGCTTGCGATAAAATCAAAGATAAATGAATGAATGGATCAATAAATAAAACTTCACGTCTCACTCCTGCCTGACAACATTAATTCTCAAAGTTAATTGTTTACCCTCATACCAGAGAGAAAGGACGTGCAGAACTTTATAACAGGACTGTACATTGCCTCCTACTCCTCTTGCCCTCCTCCTCCTCCTCCTCCTCCTTTTCCTCATCCTACTCCTACTCCTCCACCACCTCCTCTTTCTCCTCCTACTCTTCCTCTTCCTCCTCCTCCTCCCTCCTACTCTTCCTCCTACTCCTCCTCCTCCATCCTACTCTTCCTCCTCCTCCCCCACCCCCTTCTTCTCCTCCTCGTGTTTCTGAATGTTATGGTCGACGCTTGGTGAGTTGTGGCCCCCCCCTGGAAACGCCTCATATAACCAAGGGTCTGTGGAGTGATATATAGATCATTAGACACCGCAGCTCCCGCACTCGCTATAACGAACCACCTCACCCTTCAGCCAAGATCCCGGGGGAAGATTTGACTGCTTGCGTTCTCGGCATCCATCCCATTCCCGAGTACTGGGCCACCCGGATTCACTACATTTTTTTACGGG
Organism: Petrolisthes manimaculis; assembly: GCA_034508575.1. Classification (NCBI taxonomy): domain Eukaryota; kingdom Metazoa; phylum Arthropoda; class Malacostraca; order Decapoda; family Porcellanidae; genus Petrolisthes; species Petrolisthes manimaculis. Next base: position 9,678 of record JAWZYT010003045.1, on the reverse strand, counting down.
GAGATGTGGACTTTCGCGGGGGTTTCTGGCGTCTATTAGCGGGTCCAAGCTCCCCCTCCCCTCCCCCCCCCTGCCCCATGAGCGTGAAGGAGGGAAGGGGTGGGGTTGGTTGGTTGGTTGGTTGTTGGGGTGCATGAGGTACTTAGGGGAAGGGGTGGGGTAAGGGAGTTGAGACAGCGTAATACAGTAGAAGGGCTAATGAGACATAATTCCTTCACGAGGGACGAGATGCCCCGTCAGTTTATACCCCAACCAACTCACCTCCCTCCCTCCCACTCTCCTTCCCTCCCTCCCACTCTCCTTCCCTGCCCGTCCCTCTCCCTCTCCTTGACGCATTCCCTCCCTCCCTTCTTGACGCATTCCCTCCCTCCTTTCTTGACTCATTCCCTCCCCCTTCTCCCTCTTTCACTCCCTCCCTCCCTCCCTTCTATTAGGACATACCGGTAGTGTGAGTGTGGAATCTGATTGTCTGTCTGTCTGTCTGCCTGTTTGTCTGTTTCATATCCCACTCCCCAACAAGGTGCATGGACATCTGACTGTCTCGACACCTACCATTACCACAACAGACATCACGGGTCACAATACACACACACACACACACACACACACACACACACACACACACACACACACACACACACACACACACACACACACACACACACACACACACACACACACACACACACACACACACACACACACACACACACACACACACACACACACACACACACACACACACACACACACACACACACACACACACACACACACACACACACACACACACACACCATAATCATACACTTCCCCCTCATAATCTTACCCACTGGCACAGGTATTTCTCTTCACACTGGCCAAGATTTCCGTTTGATTGGGGAGAAGTGAGATAATGGAGGGAGAGAAGGAGGGAGAAAGTAGTGGAGGAAAGGAGATATTTGGATATAATGTAACAGGTATTTCTCCCCACAGGCGATGATTGTTGGATGATTGTTTACTGATGGGAGGGAGGTGAAGAGAAGGAGGGGGTGGAGTGGGAGGGAGGTGAAAAGAAGGAGGGGGTGGATGGGGAGACAATAATGAAAAAGAGGAGGAGGAGGAGGAGGAGGAGGAGGAGGGAGAGTAACGGAGGAAAGGAGACATTAGGAAAAATACACTGTCACGGGTATTTTTTTCTCTCTCTCTCTATTTCTCTGTATATATATATGTATGTGAGACAGTGAGAGGGAGGTAAGTAACTTCTTTGCCACCTGTACTGTAGCACCCCAAGCGACCGCACATAGAGTCCAATTCCACGGTACAATCTGTAGTGAGGTGGTCTTGTGCTCCAGTTAGACACCAGAAAATTATACAACTGTAACCCATAATCTTCAGTGGCGTAAATTCCGAAATAGATATTTTTATCCTCATTTGTTCCGGGCCAATTTGAAACTCATATTATATTTTATACACAAAGGTTCTAAACTTTATTCTATTTCCATGTTTATTGAATGCAAAGGTATAAAGGCTACTCCTCCCTGTTCTGTCTTGAATATTATTACTTTAAAGAAAACTTCCTACAAAGATTTGGAGTTTCCTTTCCAACTTTTTTGGGCATGATTTTTGACCTCTCATTTCTTTCTCAATTTGCAGGTATTGACTTGAAACGAGTTCATGCCTTTAGTCCTCACCTTTATCCAGAAAAATAAAAAATACACATACACACGTACATACACACACACTCACACTTACACACGTACACACACACACATACACACACACACATACACACACACACACACACACACACTCTCTCTCTCTCTCTCTCTCTCTCTCTCTCTTGTATACATATATATATATATATATATATATATATATATATATATATATATATATATATATATATATATATATATATATATATATATATATATATGGATAACACACACCACAAACCAAGCGTCGGGACTTATAATACAATACAATGCCAACATTATATCAAACTTGCAAATCGAATCCCCCCCCCGTACACACACACACACACACACACACACACACACTGACGTCTGACCTAACACCCACCTTGAAGGATTGGCAATATGTCCTCAACAACACGGTGCAGATCTGACAAGCTCACAGAAATTGCACACAGGCACGCCATTCGTATTACTCACACAAGAGCAATTCCCAACACAC
>JAWZYT010003045.1:0-2500 GCA_034508575.1 Petrolisthes manimaculis | reverse complement strand
AATAATTATAATAATAATAATAATCTCATGTTTACGTATACTGTGTGTGTGTGTGTGCATGTGTATGTGTGTGTACGTGCGTGTGTGCATGTGCGTGCGTGTGTATGTGAGTGCGTGTGCGTGTGTGCATGTGTGCGTGCGTGTGTGCATGCGTGTGTGTGTGTGGGTCGCCCTCGATAGCTCCGTGCCGACAAAATAACATAATCTCAATGATCACAGGTTCAGCAGCAGATCACTGTAATCTCCCTAACCACGCAGAAAATTATAAATTGAAAAATTATTAACAGATTGTATCATGAAATGAGTTCAGGATGGGCCAAGGGGAAGGGCGAGCCAATCTGCATGTGTGTGTGTGTGTGTGTGTGTGTGTGTGTGTGTGTGTGTGTGTGTGTGTGTCTTGAAGGGGCGGGTATGTATGTATGTATGTGTACAGTGAAAGACAAAAATCGTGTCCAGAAACTTTGGTGAATACATCTGGTAATTAGGAAGATACAGATGCCACCAAAAACTGTGCCACAAAACATATATTCTCTTTGTTATTCTGTGGTGTGTAGGTGTCTGTTGCCTGGCATTTTGTAGCTTGGAGGAATCTGCTTCTTTTCATTTCCCTTACCAAACAATATGCATTTAACAATTAAGGGGATAGTACAGTGTTAATTGGTAAATCTGGAGCAAATTATCCTTCCAAACTATGCCAAGTAACACGCCACCATTATGTATGTTAATCTGTTGCTGTTTTCTGGCATACTTTGGAGGAATCAAGGCACTCCAATGTACCAAAAGTATACTCTCCCATTAAGGGGGTGCGGGAATAGGGGGACAGGCTTGGGGGGGGTTAGGGGGGGTGCGGGAATAGGATAGGACAGGCTTTCTACCCACTCCAAGCCTGTCCCCCTATTCCCACACACTCTCAGTCCCCCCCCCAAGCCTGTCCCCCTATTCCCACACACTCCCAGTCCCCCCCCAAGCCTGTCCCCTACTCCCACACCCCCTTAAATTAAGAGCCGGGAAAACAAACAGGACACCCGAGATGAGCCGACCAAAGCAGTCCGCCAGAATCGATTACCAGGACCCCGTAAAGTTGGGTTTATCATCCTGGTAAAACAAAAGAGAAGAGGTCCGTCGGCTAGTCTGTCCTCCAAATGTGTTCGCTTTGAGGATTTTAGTTCGTCTTTATCCACGAGATTTTGAAGTACAGTCACGAGTCTTCATAAATATATCCAGGTGTTTTTGTTAAAGTTTAAAAATCATCTGACATACCAGTGGTGAGCCAATTACGACACTTATCATACATGTCTTATACATATATACTTGCAGGAGGTCGTTTAATACTCCATCATTTGGCTATTCGAAGCAGACCTGGATGTTTACTATGGCTCGTGACTGTACATCCATTTAGTCAGGTTCTGTTACTCCTCTGTTCTTTATAGGTTAGAGTACGAAAGGTTGATGCTATATTTGCTTGTACTGACTCACAGTATTATAAGGAATTAAGAGAAGAGTTGCATGTCTCCCAAACTTCACCAGATAAAGAGAGAGTATACTTTGGTACATTAGAGTGTCTGATTCCTCCTAAGTTTGTAAGGAAACAGTACCAGATTAACAAAAATAATGGTGTCCTGTTTCTGAGAATAGTTTGGAGAAATAAAAATATCCAAAAATGCTCAAACTATATTATATACAGTACACCCTCCCCTTAAGATAACAAAGATTACAAAACACTAGATTATAAATTATTGGTGTTGCATAATTTCACACGACTATAGAATATGATAGAGTTAACACAAGCATCATGAGGAGGGATAATAACACGACGCTCGCAACCCAAATCCAATACATGTGGCGGCAAAACAGAAGAAGATCGTGATGGGTTGGGTCGGGTTGGGTCGGGTTGGGTTAGGTTGGGTTAGGGAGGGAAGGCGTTTGAGCGCGACAAACTATACGGTAGGTTTTACAGCAACACTTTCTGTCGACAACCGCGGCCGGAAAAGGTTAAGGGGAGATCATTTTCTTGTTTGTAAATGGAAGGGGCAACGGAGACCTCCAAACGATGCCAGGAAACAGACGACTTCAACGTTACAAATGGCTGGGTTATATGTTTCTTGGTCTAGTTTGGAGGAATCGGTAAAGTCCTCCATGCAGTTCACCACCATCACCACCAAGAGACTCTCCCCATTAAGGTGGTAATTCTTTTTTGGTTCATTGGAGTGCCTTGATTCTTCCAAAGTATGCTAGGAAACACGAGCAGATGAGCAAAAATAATGGTGTTCTGTTGTTTGGAATAGTTTGGAGGATTCAGTTGCCCCAGATTTACCAACACAAATCTTCCCCCGTTTAAGGTTCCTCCTCTAGACGCTTCATGGGTCCTCCTTGATGGATTTATGGCAGCAATCTTTGTTGTGTATGCAAGTTTGTGGTTAGGCTGGTTAAGAGGCGCCCCTTCCCGCGTCTGCCTGCCTTTTGTTTACATGTGGTTTTTAAGTAATTGAACAACGTTTAG
>JAWZYT010003044.1:45000-48734 GCA_034508575.1 Petrolisthes manimaculis | reverse complement strand
CCTCCCTTCCAGACCCCTCCTTCACATTCTCATTTCTATTCTTCTCCCATGCACTCACGATAATCTCTTCTATCTACCTCAATCTCCTCTCCTCTTCTTTTTTTCCCTTCTTTCTATTGTCTTTCCTATTTACTATTTTGGCCCTCTTCTTTCTTCCATTACACATGTAGTCTTTCTCTCCTCTACCCTTCGTTTATCATTACATTTTCACCTCTCCTCTTCTTCGACTACCTATACTTTTCAATTATTGTCCCTACTCCTTCCTTCTTCTCTGCTATTTATTCTCATCGCCTGTTCCTCCCATTTTTACCTCTCTATTTCCTCTCCTTTCACTCCCTACGTCCCTTTTTCCCTATCCATACCTATACGGGAAGAGGAGAAGGGAGAGACGACAAGGGAATGAGAAAAGTGGGGGAAAGGGAGAGGGGGGAAGGGAGGGAAGGAAAAATAAATAAAATTCTTTACTTGATAAGTTTTAAATGGATAAAGCACGAGAGAAAAATTAAAGGAAAAGGAGGAGAAGCCGAAGCACAAGAAAAGATAGAAAATATAGAGAAAGAATAGGATAACGGAAAATAAGAGGATGAGGAGTAAAGAAGAGAAGAAGGAAGTTGTAAGGGCGAAAAAGCACGCGATAGACAAAGATAAATGAGAGAGAGAGAGAGAGAGAGAGAGAGAGAGAGAGAGAGAGAGAGAGAGGATGAAAGCACAAGAGGACACACAAGTTTGCCGAGTCACTGAGGGAAAGTCTGCACCTTTTCTCTCTCTCTCTCTCTCTCTCTCTCTCTCTCTCTCTCTTGTATGTATACTATTCTAAACATCTTTCTCTTTCCCTCTCAAACTCTCATTGCAACCTCCCATTTCTCAAGTTCCCTCCCCTCCCCTCCCCTCCCATCTCACTTCCCCAGGCCACTCCAACCTCTGTCTCCCTTCCACCTCTTTTTCCCTCATCTCTTTCCACCTCTCTTTCCCTCTCTCCCTCCTCCTCCTTTCCCCTCCCCCCCTCTTCCCCTCCTCCCCCCTCCTCCTTTCCCCTCCCCCCTCCTCCTTTTCCCTCCCTCGCGACCTACTCACGAAGAGGCCAGGGTGGAATGAAATCAGTCTTTGTTCTCTAGTTCTTGTGCACTGACTGGCTGACTGACCTAGTAACTGGCTGACTGGTGAGCTGACCTTTATTAGACTGATTGACTGACAGGGGCGCAGACTTACTGATTGACTGACTGGCTAATTGGATCGCTGACCTATTGATTAACTAATGACTGGCTGTCTGGCTGGCTAGTTGACTGACTGGCTGACTGGTGGGCTGAATGAATGACTTTTCGACAGGCTGGCCAACTTTTGGGTTGACTGACTGCCAGACCCGTTTGGCTATCTAATGCTTGGCTGATTTACTACAGTTGTCTGACCTCTTGATTATTTCGTTAAATGGCAAATTAACCGACAGGCAATATAATTCACCATTAATTTGGGTTTTGTGGAGTTGAATTGGGGTTGGGATGTGTTGAGTGACTTGGACTGTGTTGGCTTTGCTTAAATAGCAATGGCCTGGGTTGGTGTAAGAGTGGAATAGATTCCTAGGTGTACAGTAAGTGAGGCTGGCCTGTAATGAGTAGGGCTGGGATGGAACAGGGTGGGTTGGCCTGTAATGAGTAGGGCTGGGATGGAACAGGGTGGGTTGGCCTGGGTTTGTGTAAGTAAACGCTGGCCGAGTTGGTCTGAGTAGCGTTGGATTAGACCAATTAAGGCTGGGTTATGTTGAATATTATTCAGATGAATTAATATTTATAAATTATATTTATAATAATAATGATAATAATAATAATATTATTATTATTATTATTATTACTATTAATTATCATTATTATCATTATTATTATTATTATTATTTTCATCATTATTATTATTATTATTATTGTTATTATGATTACCATTATATGAATCCACGAGAAATGTATGAAGACAATAATTACTATGTGATAGAGTTTTTGTCATGAGTAATGTCATGAAATGTAACCAAACTTTCTCCTTAAAGACAATCACCGGTTTTGATCCACCGACCTCATAACATTTCTCGAAAGAACACTCAAGAATGAAAAGATAATGTTGCTTTAAATACTGAGGGTACGCGAAGAAGGCACCTTAGACTAGGAAGACAACATATTATATTATTCTGACAGTAATGTGAACAAATGTGGCCCTGGGTAGTTCATGTTATAAGCAGAACTGACAACAGATGGACAGTAAAAGTAATAAAATGTGAACCCAGGGATGGAAGGAAAAGTAAAGGTAGAAAGAGATGCTGTAGGAAAATTGAGTTCAGGAAGTTCACAGAAATGGAATGCAATAAAGAAACAACAAAGTGAAATGAACAGAGTCGGGAAATGCTTTAGCAATGCAGTACATAAAAAGGGCTGTTGCTGATAATGATGAATTCCAACCCCTGTATATTAGCTCGCTGCCTGCAGATATGTAGTCAATACTTGAAGGTGTTGACACACTTTCGGTTCAGAGTCAATAACTTTCAGGTCCTCAACTACCCCTCTTTATTTTTGTTCCTTTTTTTTTCATTTCTATTTTATTTTCTCATCCATCCAGGCTTCCCAACCTTCCTCTCTCTTTCGTTTTCCAGTTGAATATATTGCTAGCTGTAGTACCGACATATATTATAGCTTACCAAACAATTTATTAATTAAGTACAATCCTCAACCTTATAAGAAATGCAGTCAACGATGGTCACTCCTTACCTTGCAGCTGTACACATTCTCTACAGGACAAGTAGTGTGTTGATTTAGATACCCACCTGAAAAGAGACACACCATTAAAGTTAACTTATTATAACATATGCACAGAGAACGTCCAACTACAACAAGAACACTAATAGTATGAACACTAATGGTATAGAGTCACCATCAGCGACCAGTTGGCTGAATTCTCGCACTATATAATACAACTTATTTTCTTTTTCTTGCACATAATATCGTAATCAATCACTCATCTTTAACGTTCAATGATCCCACCTCTTGGGTTCTACTCCCTTAACAGCTTTGAGAAACATGAAGCATCCCTAACACCTGGTTAACAGAAACCCTTGTTAACAGAAACCCTTATTAGCAGAAATAATTCTAACTTGGAATAAGAGATGACGTTTAATTATATATGACCCTCTGAGAGCAATATACAAAATCTCAGTCAACTACAATATTAAATTACACAATCATAAATCAAAGAGTGTTAAAGAAATTGTGATCACACTAATTATATATTCACTCAAACCCATGTTAAGTGATGATTAGTTTTTTTTTTTTTTGGGGGGGGTGGGGGTGAAGGGGGGGGGGGACGTCTGAGGTCGACGCCCCTGGTATAGTAATCCTTGACTTGCTGGCAGTGGAAGAAAAACAAAAATAATACAAGAAAAAGTAAAGCCTAACGTTATCTAAAATCATCCATAGACATATTGTACTTAACAAACATTACTATAAAAATTACTAAAAAAAAACTAATAATTCTGTGAAGGATCGTTTATCATCAGTTTACGAATGATTCTTGCTTCTGGAGAGTAAAGGTAAAATGTCGTCAATAAAGCCTCTCAATGATGCATATTTCACGTTCTCAGAGGTACAGACGCAGAGTTTATCATATATAAGTGGCCATTTCAAGAAAATTATGTGACACACTCTCACCCACAACTCCTTAAGGGGCATATTATATTGTCGGGAAATCAGAGGTCACGCCGT
>JAWZYT010003044.1:32500-40000 GCA_034508575.1 Petrolisthes manimaculis | reverse complement strand
GGTGGTGTAAGGGAGGGTGGAGGAAAGTTTAAGGAGAGTAGGAGATCTAAGGGGGATAGGGAGGGAGAGAGGGAAGTAAGGGCAGGGGAAGTGAAAGACAAAGGGAGGGGGGAGATATGGGTGTGGTGGAAGGGAGGAAGGGAAGTTTAGTGGCGAAGGGAGCGAGGAAAGGGTAAAGTTGCAATGCAAAGGGAGTCTATTCAAGTCGGCTTGGGGGATGGGAACACTGAGAGAGAGAGAGAGAGAGAGAGAGAGAGAGAGAGAGAGAGAGAGAGAGAGAGAGAGAGAGATGCACGTAGTTAAGGAAGGAGGGAAAATAGCAAGGGAATCGAGAGACAAAAGAAGGAAAGGGAAGGGATAGGAAGAACTGAGGGAGGAATTGAGAAAAGAAAGGAAATAAGACAGGGGCAAGTGAGGGACATGAGGGGAAGTGAGGGAGGAAGGAGGGGAGAAAGCAGGATGTGAGAGAGAGAGAGAGAGAGAGAGAGAGAGAGAGAGAGGTCAGGGGGGAGGCTTACAGGGAGGTAAGTAATGGTAGCAATGAGGGAGGAAGGAAAGGACGAAGTGAGAGGGAGGGGAGGGTGACTGAGAGGGGAGGGAGGGGTAAGGGATGACTGAGAGAGGGAGGAAGGGGGGGAGGGGGGAAGGGGTGATACAGGCAGAACGAGAGAGGATAGTTGGTTGGTTGGGTTTGATGAAGGGATAAACTTGAAAAAAAAAAAGGATGGAAGGAAAGGAAAGAAAAAAGAGGATGGAGTTTGAGGAATTGAAAGGGAGTGGTTCGGGTTCATAGGGGCGCCAAAAACCTACTTGTAGTACGAAAAAGAGAAAGGAAAAAAGAAAGTATTAAAGAAGTGACAAATAAATGGAAAGAGGGAAGGAAAATAAAATGCTGAATGAGAAGAGTAAAAGATATGATGATTATGTGAAATTATTCAGAAAAAAGGGGAAGAATAAAGACAATAATAGAGAAAATTAAGGGAAGAACAGAAGGAAAATATTTAAAGAAAGAGAAACGTGAAATTTGAGAAAGAAAAAAAACAGAAATTGGGAGATAAATTGACAAAACGAAAGAGAGAAAGATACGAAGGAGAGAATAAGTAGGACAATGGGACGATGGATGAGAGAGAAACAGAGCAATAAAGGAAAGAGGAGACAGTGTAGGAAGGATAGAAGCACAATATAGAAAATTGTTATTGAAGCAAGATGAGAGAGAGAGAGAGAGAGAGAGAGAGAGAGAGAGAGAGAGAGAGAGAGAGAGAGAGAGAGAAGGGAGGCTGGATACATTAAAAAGGTAGTCATATTCAATATACATGAAATACAAGAAATAATACATACATACATACGAACTACATTTACATAGACACACATATATGCCAGTACACCTTTACAAACACACATTTAGGATATAGTCGTAATTTTAATCTATTTCATACGTGCATAAAAATGATTTACAATGCATAAAATCTCACAATACTGTATAAAAGAATTAAATTTAACGGAATGGTTGTTATATAAAATCACACTAACTAACTAACTCTCTCTCTCTCTCTCTCTCTCTCTCTCTCTCTCTCTCTCTCTCTCTCTCTCTCTCTCTCTCTCTCTCTCCATTGTCCTCTATTGCCCCCTTCATTCTCCCATTCCATCACAATTACTTGCCACTTCTGCATACATACATACATACAAACAGACAGACAAGACACACATGCAGGCAAGGAGGAAGACGGACAGACAGACCACGGCGACGAGGAAGACGAACAGACAGCAGACAAGCAAGATGGACAGACAGGAGACAAGCAAGATGGACAGACAGGAGACAAGGAAGATGGACAGATAGAGGAGGAAGAAAAACGGAATTACAGACAGAGAGACACAAAGGAGAGAAGGAATTAGACGGAGAGATACAGAGGACAACAGGAAGAAAGACGGAGAGACAAAGGAGAGAAGGAAGAAGGAGAGTTACAGAAGACAGGAGAAAGAAAGACGGAGAGACAAGGGAGAGAAGAAAGACGGAGACACAAAGGAGAGAAGGAAGAAGGAGAGTTACAGAAGACAAGAGAAAGAAAGACGGAGAGACAGCCAGAAAGATAAACAAACATTGACAGGTATGTATGTATGTACGTACACAGACAATTGAGGGGGTAACCACATACATACAAACAGACAGACGAGCAGAAAAAAAAGACAAACAAAAAACAGATGATCAAACATGAGTAAATACAGACATACACACAGACATAAAGAGGTATTCACATCAAAGATTAATTTCCACTTCTCGTTCTAAAAATTCTCGATGTATGCAATTTTTTTTTTTTTTTTTTTTTTTTTTTTTATCCCTGCTATCCCAATAATTCATCAAGTTTGTGTCTTTAATTTATGCTCATCTTCATTTCTCTTGGCATCAATTTTCTGTCTTTCCTTTCGTTTTATAAACCTGTACATTCTTTACTCATCATTTTACTTCATTTCCAAGTATTCTAAACTCTTCAATTTTTCATTTCTTCTTTTATATTTCTTTCGTCACAAGATATATATTCGTCTCAGTGTGTGTATTTTTGTGTCTGTCTGTCTGTCTTTCTTTCTGTAACAGCGTGTACACTACAAAAAAAAAAAAAAAAAAAAAAATAATAATAATAATAATAATAATAAAAACTATACTAATAATAATAATAATAAAAATAATAGTAATACTATTAATAATCGTATTTTTCCAATGAGCTTCGTGAATTTTATCTCTTAATTAAGTCATATTTGCCTCAGCCTCTATCCCTTTACAACACAAGAATATCATAAAGGGGAAAGATTTACATTTCATCTTGAATTTTCTTCCACATCATCATTACCTCACATACTATTATTATCATTCCTCGGGTTATCCTCTTTTATCCCAGTTCTCCCACCACCCATTCCCCTCCACCCTCCTTCCCTCTATCTCTCTCTCTCTCTCCTCCACATTTCTGTTTTCTTCTTCTACTTTTATTCCTTTTTGCATGTACATTATATTCTCAAAATAAAGTAGGTTTGATTATCACGAACTACCAATTTTACTCTAGGATTATAATTATTTGCCCCCACCCTCTATCCCTTCCACTTTCACACACTTTTACCCTATATTTAAATGAAGATACAATACATTTCTACCACTTCCACCAAATCCCACTCTACCTGACCCAACGTAACCTTATAACCTAACACTCTCAGTCTTGCCACTCTCAATTCTGATACAATCACGAACTATTCTCACTTTACAACAAATACTTTACATACAGAAATAATTTGCTAACATGAAACAGAAAAGTCACAGAAGTAAATGAAAAAAGAAATAAAGACAAGAAAAAAGCATGAGGAGAACAAGAGGGCATGCAATATATAAAAAAACAAGAGTTAATCCCCAATACATGATAATTATAGCCTAATCGCCTTTATATAGGAAGAATAAGTCAGATATAGTAAGATCAACAAATTGATATATGATTTACTGGGGCACTGATAATCCTTAAAGCATGACACACTCTGGGAAAATGAACATTCAGCCCTGCACGAGTCTATACGATAATCAGTCTCCCTTCTCTCTCCCTCCCACTCACTCCACTCCACTCCCATCTGTAAATAAAAGGGATTGGGTTGCCTTTGATGGTGCCGGATCCTTCTCGTTAATGGCAGTCCGGTTTATTTTCCATCAGGCTCTTGATACACATGGGGCAATTATTTGGGTGAGTGTGGACAGGTTTAGCTTAAGGGACCCTGTACTGTAGTCAGAAAATCGGAGGTAAATGAGTCCTTCGATTATTGCCACGAAACACTATACCTATATAGATAGAGCTTGTTTCGTGGCATAGTCAGAAGGAAACAGAAACATCCAATTTTCAAACAAGATCACAGGGTCCTTAAAGCAAGAGGGAAGGGTTGGGTCGTGTTAAGTTGGGTTGATTATGATAGACAGTTTATGATTATGATAGACATTATGATAGCAGTATTGTAATGGTTGGGGCTAACCTGACATGATAGACAAGAGATATACAAGAAGAAGTTTACGTAGACACACACACTGATGGATGGGGGAGAGTCAAGGTGCATTCTTCAACTGACAGAAATATATATAAAGAAAATAATGGATCACACGCGATTCCCTAGAGTTAGACAGACCTAGATACTCTAAATGAAAAGGGAAGAGTAACAGAAGTGAATGAAGAGAGAAAAGGAGGAAAGAGATAACAAGAGGAGCTAGGACGAGAGAAGGGAACTAACTATTCACGAGTTAAGCCCAGAAAAGTGACATAATCGCCTTAAGGGAGAATAAGTCGGATATATAGTAGCATCAGTGACAAGGACATTTAATGGGGTTATCTCCGCTCGGTGAAATGGAAGGCTACTAATTCCTCCAAACTATACTACAAAACGGGTCCCCTCACTCGATAATGCGGTGCTATAGTCTGTTACAAGGCCAATATATATCTTGGCCATGGTATGTTGTTAATTTCCTGGCATAGTTTGGAGGAATCAGCAGCAACCCTTCAAAATTTCGCCCCCAAAAGATGACTAGGCTACCAAAACTCTCACTTCCGTTACCTTCCTTTCATTTCACTATAATAATATATATGTGTATCTCCTTCTCCCTTTTATTTACATTTTCTCCAAGTGGTCCTTTTCATTCCCAATCTCTCCGGCCTTCCCTACTCGTCTCCGTTGCCAGCTCTCATTATCTTTAATATCACCAGGCTCTACCCTCACTTCCAGCCAGCCACTTCTCCCTCTTCCTTTCCCCTACCATCACGGCACTGCCATTATCCGCCACTGTTATGGTGGGAGTGGGACTAAGGTGTGTGTGTGTGTGTGTGGTCTGTATATTGACACAACACCAGCTGTAGCCTACCCCCATTCCATTCTCCCCCCCCCCCCTCTCTCTCTCTCTCTGCCAGCATCCCGCTTTGCTTTAATTCACCCTTTCCTTCTCTCTCTCTCTCTCTCTCTCTCTCTCTCTCTCTCTCTCTCTCTCTCTCTCTCTCTCTCTCACTGGCATCCAAGTTACTTTAGAATTTCCTACCCACTAACACATCTCACGTATTCACACTTTCAGCTTTATAAGTTCCTCGTTGGTCTTAAATTTCCTTAACCTGTCACAAAGCAGAGTATCGCGTCACTTTAATAGTATTCAAGAGTCATTCCTGTAACGTAAGTAAAAGAAAACGTGAAATACAGTTCCTCAGCAATCCCACCCACACCAGATTACCAACAGGTGCATGGCGACACACACACAGCTATACCTGTTGTACCGTAAAGGGATAGGAAGGGATTATAGTACATATTACCACTTTCTGCAGTAGATTGTGTGCACTTTTCGATGTGCCCTTCCATTTCACGGTGGTAGTTTTATACTTAAACAATAAGAATAATAACTAACTAATGAAACACAACGAAAATCTTCTTCCATTCTCTTACTAACATCCGTAGTACTATTGGGCAAAAAAAAAAAAGTGAGAAAATTGTATCCTCTACCATCTTTATGACTATCAGTAACCTTTAATTAAGTTGAAGGTGTTCAGTTATTATTAATCCACTACACCAATGTGAAAATACATGACAAAAATCTTCCATCATACATATCATATTTTGGCACAGACTTGGTGGGTTCTATCTTCTTAAGTGTGCTTCTTCATAGCCCATAAAGAGTGTGTCGTTATCCTTGATTAAACCTTTACCCTGCATGGGAAACCTTAATCAAGAACCTCACCCTAAACGAAGCATCATATAATAGATATTCTAGTGACCAAGGAAACTGTACTCAATTGTATATGGTTAATCAAAATATAATAAAATAATTCCTCCTCAAGGGTGTTTCCCGTCGACAAGCAATATCGTCTTGCGTCAATGAAAACATACAAAATTTCTCGTCCACAGTTTGAAAAAAAAAACTCTCTCCCCTCCCTCTGACCACTGTTACCAAGTGTTACCACGAATCCCCTTGATATATGGTAGAGTGCATCCCTCCTGCTCCCTTAATCAGTATTATCCCAACGGTAACCTGTCCTCACCTCTCCCCATGCAGTTAGTTCCTATTCCTTTGAGCCAATCCAGTTGACCCGGCAAGGGTGTAAATTCTATTGGTGCTCGACTGTCAATGAAGGGTGATGTAATTTACTATCAATGAACGGTCATTTTTCGTGGTATAGTGTTTGCGTACTTAAGGCGTCCAACAGACATATACACGATTCTGGCACACGGGAGCACATCTGCATTGGTACCAATTACCACGAAATTACAGGGTACGATCGGTCTGATGTGCACGCAACCTGAACCATTACCACCCACCCACTTGACGAGGGCAATGCACACAGTCACAGTAAAAATTCTAGGAGCATTTGTCTTATCCGTGAACTTTGGTGAGATTACTAAAATACTCGTAGTGTCGAGAATGGATGGTACAGTAGTTACCCCTTATAGTTACCCCTTATAGTTGACTGTGCATAAAACATAATTATAGTGAATATAGACATGGGTAGGTAACATTATATGGAACTCGAGATGTCTTGAGACCCGGGGAGGCGAAAGTATTTTTCCCCGTGACTGTAAACACCATCAAAATGTATGGGTCAGTTTGGCTTGGATGACCTCCTAAAAGATCAGTTACAGCCAGTGAGTGTTTCCGGGACCGTCTGGGTGTGTGTGTGTCCGTTTCTTCCGACACTCAACCCACAATCCTGTAAGAATAATAACTAACTAATGAAACAACGAAAAATCTTCTTCCATTCTCTTACTAACATCCGTAGTACTATTGGTTTGGTTGTCTTTCGTTACTTTCCCCTAAATATTATACGTAACCAGTGTATGTTACAACTCTTGGGCTCGGCTAACACACATGTAACATTTATCATAATATTTAGTACAAGAAATTGGTGCCTCATTTTTATTAGGGACTACTGTATGTTTGCCTTGGACGTGTGTGAGGAATATTTTGCTCCTCTTTACATTTCCTATATACGTCTATGGGAGTTAATATGTAAGGAACAAACTATGCCAGATTTAACACCTGGAAAATTGTGTGTATTTTTTTAAGCCACATCCTTATTCCGTGTGGGCAAGTTGAGAAAACGGAGGGCCCATCACGACGGTGCTTCTTACTATGGTTTGTTTTTTTCTTTGTTTATTTATTTTTGGCCATGCTGCACCCTTTTTTATTGGAAGAGAGGAGGCAGAAAACTAGAAAAACAGATGGGCTGAAGTCGTGTGGAAACATTTTGGGAATTGGACCATAGGAAAATTTTATTTCTGCTGGCAGACGGAGGACGAACTAACCAATGGAAGGAGCTGAACTTGTTAATATTAGATACAGTCAGTGTGTATGGTGTTTATATATAATTATTTAGGTCGATTCAGTCAGAATCCAAAGTGATTGGCCTGAAAATCCAATAAATGTTAGTTATAGCACAAAATAGCAAGAAACTACGATTAAGTTACATGTATGATAGAGACTGCTGACATAAAAATGACTTACTTACCCAC
>JAWZYT010003044.1:7500-27500 GCA_034508575.1 Petrolisthes manimaculis | reverse complement strand
ACCTTTGCAATATTGGTTGAATATATTTAACTCCATATAAACACACACACACACACACACACACACAGAGATACTGTATACCTTACGAGTATTTATTTATCTTTACCATACCTGATACAGTGATACTTCTATTTATCTCCATTGAAAAAAAACATGTAAGGTTTGTTGTGCATTGTATTCATCTACATCCTTCACCACCGATCCATCATTCTCCTTATAAGTCTACCTACTAACCTTTCCAACCCTCCAATATATATATAACAAACATATACCAATTGCCTCCATTAGTAACGAGCACGGCGTCTGATGGTGTTGGCGAAATGTGGCAACTCTGTGTTTGTTTACTTGTTATAATATAGTAAATAAATGTAAAGAATCCACACGTGCTATATAAAGTATCCACCTTATGGAGATAGTATGCTTTTAATAGACTGTAGGGCCATGATTCCTCCAAAGTATGCCAGGAAACAGACCCAGATGAAGACAAATAATGGTATCCTGTTGTCTATAATAATTTGGAGGAATCATTTGCTCCAGATTTACCACCCAAAACAATGTGCTATATATATATACCCCCTTAATGACGCTGTGGTGCCACATTTCGCCAAACCCACAGGACGCTGTACTCGTTACGAATGGAGGCAACTGTACGTAGCTATCTAGTTACCCATTAAATCTTCCACCCCTTCAAAAAGTATAATAAACTACACATATTCAGTTACTACTGGAGTGGAGGTCCATGGGTGGTCGAGTGGTTTGCATGCTGCGCTCGTAAACCTGAAGATGTAAACAAACTCGTATCTCCACATAAAGCTTCGGTCACAGCACATAAGGCCACCAGACAAAATATTATAACAACCTTGATACTAACTTAACAGGTATAAAAAATGTGGAATGTTCCCTTCTCGACTCTCTGCTGCAGGGGAACAGTTCAAAAGCCGTTTTGTGTGTGTGTGTGTGTGTGTATAAGTAGGCTACCTCGCTACGGGCATTATTACTATTATAAGTCTACAGTATGACCTGGGTTGGAACATTGAAAAATAAAATAAATTCAATGGTGTATCTTCACTCCATACTATAACATACACATATCTATTTACAAATTAACCTTACTTTTATCCCTCCACCTGCCATCATTTAACGGTCTCCCTGCCTGCCTTCGAACTTTTAATAAATGCCCCCAGTTTGTCTCACAGTCTACCCAAGTTACCCAGCCCACCAATAACCCTCAACTTTTCTCTTCATTCTTCCGCTTTTTGGTTGAACAGTCGTGTTCGCGAGGAATGAGAGAACATAACAAACACAACGACTTACCTACTTCTTCACACGCCTGCTCACCTATTCTCTCTCTCTCTCTCTCCCTCTCTCTCTCTCTCTCTTGTGCATATGTGGACTTATCTACTTCTCCACACGCCTGCTTACCCATTCTCTCTCTCTCTCTCTCTCTCTCTCTCTCTCTCTCTTCTATATATATATGTGTGTGTACTATCATTTTAATTTTACGATGTTGTTGCTGAAAACTACACAAATCAAGTTGGTATTAATGTTATGGGTTATGGTAGGGCAGGATTAGACTAGGCAGGAAAACGAGAGAGAGGAAAGGACAAGAGAGGACATTGAAATACAGGACAGAGCAGGATAGGGCAGGACAGGGCACCAATCGCGTGGAAAGAGTGAACATATTGCCCAGGGAAATGACACAGACATGGGGAAAAATAGCCCACAATCTGGTTAAGTAGCCCGGAAATAGCCCGGCTCTACAAGGATATAGCCCAGGAAAATATAGCCCTAGTAAGTAGACATAGGAGGAACAAAATGGCCGAAGAAAATTACGAAAGAAACAACAAGTTTATGAGGAAAAGGAAAAAGTCGAGTATAATTTTTTCATGTTAATATTCTGAAGAATGCGACCTTAAGTCCAGTCTTGAAAACGTATTACACATCTTGATAAGAAATAATCTGTGCTCGGCTACGGCTTGCTTCAAATAATAATAATAATAATAAAGAAAAAAAATATTAGTTGAACAAAGATGCAAAAAAACAAGAGTAAAAACCGAGACAAACAGACTGACAGGTAAAAGAAAGACATATAGACATACAACCATACACAGAGCAAAAAACCGAGACACACAAACAGACAGACAGACCGGCGGACAAACACAAACATACCATCAGACAGACCCGGTCCACACAGCCAAAAACAGCTACAAACTTACTGGCCTAACCTGCAGGACAAAATGTTTCCTCTTGAGTAAAGGGGAAAATACGAATGTGAAAAATTAGGGATGACGGGACAGAAAATAATACAAAGGGAAAATAATACAAAGGGAAAATATTACAAAGGGAAAATACTACAAAGGGAAAATACTACAAAGGGAAAATACTACAAAGGAAAATACTACAAAGGGAAAATAATACAAAGGAAAATACTACAAAGGGAAAATACTACAAAGGGAAAATACTACAAAGGGAAAATACTACAAAGGAAAATACTACAAAGGGAAAATAATACAAAGGAAAATACTACAAAGGGAAAATACTGGAGAGAATATGCATGTGTCGTAATATAAGAGACCCTGTGAATGATGTAG
Organism: Petrolisthes manimaculis; assembly: GCA_034508575.1. Lineage (NCBI taxonomy): Eukaryota > Metazoa > Arthropoda > Malacostraca > Decapoda > Porcellanidae > Petrolisthes > Petrolisthes manimaculis. Next base: position 24,909 of record JAWZYT010003044.1, on the reverse strand, counting down.
TCAGAAAGTTAGAGGTAAATGATTCCTTCAATTATTGCCACGAAACACCACCCATATAGAATGATCTTGTTTCGTGGTATGGTCAGGAGGAATCAGAAGCCTCTAATTTATATACACGATCACAAGGTCATAAGGTAATAATTGGGAGGGAGGAATAAGGACTATAAGAAAATTATACAAATGCAAGAATAATAGGAATACAAGAAAAATACGATAAAAAGGATATAACACGGATGGAAATATTGGGATGAAGAAATTATGCATATGATGAAAATATAATGGTAAAACATAATAATTATATGGATAGAGTAACTACGATAATTGATAATGAGTAAAGAATACGAAATCAATTGATTCCAGATACCGTATAATGATAATAATAATAATAATAATAATAATAATAATAATAATAATATTGCCAATACAGGAAATAACATGGATTAAACAAGTTATACATACGGGCAAAATGCAATAAACTCGAAAAAAAATCGTAAATGAACGTATGAATAAAAGTTAATGTTGTAGATTTGCAGGTGAAGAGGTCTGAACACATTACACTCCGAATATAATATAGGCTGTTTATACGGAAATATTTATGCGAACGATGGGGAAAGAAATACGAACAAGATACGAATAGGATATAAAGCTAAAAATTAATGTTCTCTAGTAAACAGAAGCAAGCAAAGTAGGGGAGGGGAGGAGAGTAGTAAAGGAGGGATCAATGGGTAGAAAGTGAATATGAATAAATAAAAATAAAAGTAGGGGAATCTTGGGAAGAAAAAAGGGGGAAAAGTGAACTATGTAAATATTAAACACGAATGTAGAGAACACAAATTAAAAAGGATATCAAATTGGAGTGTGTGTGAGAAAATAAGAGAAGTAAAGATGGTAGAGAAAACAGTATATAGGTATAATATGTTTGTGAAGAAAATATAGAGAAAACGAAGGAACGTGGAGAAGACAGCTAAAAGGAACATTTTAAAGTGCATGTGTGAGGAGGGGAGGAGGGGTGAAAGTGAAAACAAAACAAAAAAACAAAAACAAAAAAAAGTAGGAAGGAAAAAAATTATAGGAGTGGGGAAGGAACGAATGCGAAACGACAAAAGTTGGATCGTGTGGGTAGCAGGAACGAATGAGGAACGACATAGGTAGGATAGTGTGGGTAGGAAGAACGAATGCGAAACGACTAAAGTAGGATTGTACGTATGTGTGTGTCTGTGTGTGTTTTTTTTTTTTTTTTTTTTTTTTTTTTGGTGGGGGTGGGGGAGGGGAGAAAAAATGTGAACCTATCTTCTATTTGCGGTCTTCGTTCATCTTTTCCCCTGATGATTCTTGGGTGGAATTTACGACCCACTGACCGAAGCCATGTTTTTCTTTCCTGACTTTTCTCCCTTTCCCTCGAGGAGTGTTTTGTCAGTCTCCTTTCATTATTTCTTTGGGGGAAGTATTTTTTCTTCAGAATTTATTATCTCGCCGCGGTATACCCACTTTCTGTTATGAGTTCTGTGATGTTTTATTCCTCCCATTTTAAATTGTCATAATATTGTTTTATTCTTTACTTATCAGGAAAAAGCGTAAAATAACTCAAAAGATGAAGTGCCGCCTTCTCTTGTTCACAAGGGTAAAAGTTGGAGTGTGGCGTCTGTTAATTAGTTGAACTTCATTTGTGTGCTTGGTCAGTGCCGTGCGTGGAGGGAGGGCAAGTGGGGCAGGAGGGATGAAGGGGGGCAAGGGGGGGGGGTCATGAACTGTAGGGTTGGAACCATGGAGCTAGAACCTCAACGAACACTTGGATTCCAGCAGACGTCCTCAATTTTCTTCAGGTAGTTCCAACTTTTGCAAAATATTCGCATGATTTTCGTCTAAAGCCAATTTTAATTATATATTCAAAAAGCAAACTACATCAGTTTCCCGGTGAAATTTTAATTATATTCACTTTCATGTTAGGTGAGGTGTTCGCTAGCCTCATGATTTTCTTATTTGTATTATATCACAATGGTATACTACTGGCTAATGCTCACGGACTCGGGAAAACACAAAGTGACATCTACCATATTCTTCAATACTATAACTCAGGTGTTGTAACACTCCTGTGACAACTTCTGATGTAACGTTACCTAACCAACTGCTTTGGTGTGCCATGAGAGTAATAACAACCCTAGTGACATTGGCCAACAAGGCGTACTGTAACACACACACCCCTGTAAGGTGAAGTAGGAAGAGACTTACCTAGTGCTGTGGCGTGCTGAGAAAACCTGACCATGGCGAGGGGAAGGAGGGCACCGAAGGCCATGTGGAGGCCATGAGTGAGGGCGTGTATGATGGAGGCGACCAGTACTACTACCCAACCCCATCCGCCCTCAGGGTAGTAATGTTGGGTCATGGTGGCTCTTCTGTCCCGCCCACCCATACCGCCAACACCAATACCACCACGCCCATCTTTACCTCCACACCCACCTGCACCTCTACGCCCACGTGTATCGCTATAGCCGACCACACCAGGCTCCTCTACACCCTCATGGTCGTCCTCAACATCTACCCCAGCAGTATACACCGGGAGGGACTGTGAGCGAAGGAGGCGTTTGTTGGGATGGGGTGGAGGCCGTGATGGACACTTGTCAGGGCATGGACAGTCTGGAGGCTCAATTTCGTCATGTTGGGGTGACTTGCTATCAGTGCCGCCAGACAGTGCCATAATGTTGGTGCCACTACTCTCATGAACTGTTCCCTCACTTACTGTCCTGGTGCTGCCGGTGCTGTTGTCTAGATTTATTGTCATGTGGCCGCATGTTGGCACTGTTATAGGTGTATGCGTTGGCACTGTCATGGGGGATGGTGCTGACATTTTAACAGGGAACGAGGTTGGCACTACTGCAGTGGAAGTGCTGGGCACTGGCACTGTCACTGAAGAACTAGTAGACAAAGACTTAGTAGCTGGCATAATTGCAGAGGAATTTGATAATGCCTTTTTAAGGGAATTAGTTTTCCTTATTGGTGAGTCATAGGTTGATACTTTTATCGGAGAATTAGTAGAGAATGTTACAGATGAACTTAGGGCTGTCATAGATGGTGGCACTGTGGCCGAGTTGTAGGTGGGGGGCGCTGTGATAGACGAAGATGTTGGCACTCTCATGGAAGATGTAACTGGATTCACGACGGAAGGTGTTGGCACTGTCATGGGAGAGGGAGGTGGCATGGTATGGAGGGGAGACACTGCACTCAGAGACACTGTGGCCGGGATACTGGCACTCTTCGACATGACTAGAACACGGGCACTCACTCGGACCATCACTCCACCTCACATCACACTGGCTGCTGACTGCTGGTACGACGAGGGAGGTGAGGAAGGTGGAAAAGGAGGTGAGAATGGTGGAAGATGACCCGAGGCAGAAGAAGGTAAGAAAGGTAGAGTGGGAAAAGGCAAATATAGAGAAAATTGAAGACAGTGGAGATAAATGATAGTTGTCAAAATGAATGCAAAATCAAGTGACGAATAAAATAGGAGAAATTAAATGCAAGAGAATTAGAATAGAGTAGATATATCAGAAGGAAACTAGGATATAAAGAAAGATGCCGGAGGAATATCTCTGAAAGAAACGTGAAATCACAATACTGAAGGTGGAAAAAAGATGAAAAAAGTTAAGGGAAAAGGTTGAAGGGCTAGAGAAGTGTTCGACTGATGTGGAGAGCAATATGGAAGCAAGGAAGGGAGGTGGTGGGGTGTGGGAAGGGAGGTGTGGAGGGAGCACGTGGGAGCAGCAGTGGGGAGCTACGTGTCGACACCTCCACTCTCACAGGCGGGCCACTGGTGACTGACTGGCTGCCTGGTAGGTTGGTTGGTTGGCTGACTTGGCTCCCTCTCCCCTTATACCATACCTTCCCTACCTACCTAACTATGTCTCCCTCTCCTTCTTCCTCTCTAACTGTCTACCTACCCATTTCTCTCCCCCTATACCATACCCTACCTACCTACCTACCTAAATTATGTCTCCCTCTCCTTCTTCCTCTCTACCTGCATCTACCTACTCATTTTTCTCCTTATTTACTCCATCTTTGACTCCCCTACCTATCTATGTTTACCAATTTACCAGTCACCTGATCTACCTTCCTCTTTCCCTGTCTGACTCCTTATATTTCTCTCACTAATTGCTTCTTCGATCACTCTCCCTCACCAACCTACCTTTGCCAATAAGCCTACCTATACCAATAATATACGTGTAGTGGTTTTTTTGTCTATCTCTCTCTTTACTCTCTCTATCCATATCTCACCCTGCTCCTTCCTTCACTTACTCTCTCCCATTCCACCTGCCAACACATACGTACACTACATACCTTTCTCCTTTCCTCTTCACTAAATTGTCCATCCTAGCCCTTCTGTCTCTCTCTAATACTCCCTCGCTACCAAATAATAATGCCCTGAATTCCTTACCCATCATTCCCTCTCTATCTATTCCGAGTTATTCCCCCTTTTTCTCCAATTCTCACTTTATTTATTCACTCCCTCTGGACCCAATTTTTTCCTTTTATTATACCTCTCGCGATCGCTATCACCTTACTCCCTAATCCTGACTCTCTCTATCTCTCTCTCTCTCTCTCTCTCTCTCTCTCTCTCTCTCTCTCTCTCTCTCTCTCTTTACTTGTGTGTTCAACCTTACTCATTCCTTTCACTTCCAATTTTCTTCTAATTCCTTTTCTTTTCTCCTTTCTCTCTTCTTCTTTCCCTATCTTATTCCCTACCTCCTCTTCTCCTTTTCATAGTCAGTCTCTCTCTCTCTCTCTCTCTCTCTCTCTCTCTCTCTCTCTCTCTCTCTCTCTCTCTCTCTCCACCACTCGTCCCTCCTCCTCCTTCTCCCTTAAACTCTTCAGTGTCGTGGCTGTTTTTGCGGCGGCTCACCAAGTCTATTATTTTCTTTCACAACTGTCACTCAGTAAATACAGTAAGTGAGATTTATTAACACCCCCGACTTGGCGCTCAGGGGGGAGGGGGGGGGGGCAGTCAAAAATTGATATACGACAATTAAAAGGTGTGGAAGTGTAGACAAAAAAAAAGCACACACACACACACACACACACAGACTTGTCATACACACACACACACACACACACACACACACGCACGCACGCACACACACACACACACACATACACACACACACACATAATAAAACAAACAGCCAAATTTTCGTCTCTCCACTGGTAGTGAAAAATATGTTCAAGGCAGAGTGAGAGAAAGGGACAAGTAATTAGACTGATGACAGGTGGTTAACTGAGAGGGAAACAGAGAGGGAGAGGGGGAGAGCGGGAGGAGAAAAGATAAAGGGAGAGGAGGAGGAGGAGGAGGGAAGAAGATTGAAGAGGGAGGGAAGGAGAGAGAGAGAGGATAAGAGGAAGGCTGCGTGGGAGAGGACGAAGGCTAGAGGGAGAATAATGAGGAAGAGAATTTGCGAGAGAGAAAGAGGTAGAAAAGGAAAGACTGGGAGAGTAAGAGGGAGTGAGAATGAAGGAAAAGAAAGAGACAGTGGATAAGGAAGGGAAAGGGAGGGGAATAACTGGTATAAAAATGTTATGACGAGGAAAGATCTAATAATGGCAACAAGAAAAGTCAAAGTAATGAAGGAGGAAGAAATAATAATGGATGAAAGATGGAATAAGGCAGGGAAAGGAAGGATATGAGGAGCCGGGAGACTATGGAAAGGATGTAGTGAGAGTAGGATGCAAGGAATTAACTAAACAAGGATGTGAAGATTGAGCAAAGTCACGGTATGACTCTCCATCTTTCATTCCCCCTGCCCTTCACAATTCTTTTATTTTATTCTTATTATTCTTATTTTCGTCTCTCCTCGGTTCGTTATTTCTTTCCTCTCTTATTAATCACTCATTCTGTGATGTAGTCAGTAAATTGGAGATAAATGAGTCCTTCAAATATTGCCACGAAACACACACACCTATAAAGAAGGAGCTTGTTTCGTGGCATGGTCAGGAGGAATCAGCAGAAGCCTTCAATTCTCATACATGATCACAGTGTCCTTATCTATAATCGTCTAACTTTTTATGTATGTTCCGTGGTTTACAACTTTTTCCTACTTTGCTCACCTATATCATAATTCACTCTTTTTGTACCACAGTTATTAATAGAAATACTTCAATTATGAATAGCAATACGTCATTCATCACAGCATTACCAGGTTTTCTGTCTTTATTACTCTGCTTGCATGTCTTTCTCACTGACTAACCACTCTGCCTTTCTGCCTGCGTGCCTGCCTGCCTTTTCTCACTCCTGCCTACCACCCTGCCTTTATATACTCTCTCTCCCTCTCTCTTGAAAAATGGAGAAGGCATGAGGTGTGGAGGTGAATGGAGTGGGCTCAAGTGGAAGAACGGATGGATTAGTGAGAGAGAGAGAGAGAGAGAGAGAGAGAGAGAGAGAGTGAGTGAGTGAGTGAGTGAGTGTGCGCTAAAGGAAAGGAGTATTCAAGCAGGGAATAAAATCATAGGGGAAGAGGAAAGAGGTAATAAAAATGGGAGGAATGAAAAGGTGATGAAATTTCAGGAGAGAGAGAGAGAGAGAGAGAGAGAGAGAGAGAGAGAGAGAGAGAGAGAGAGAGAGAACATGGTGAGGAAAGGGAGGGGAGGAAAGGAGGAAAGGGAAGGGATGCATGGAGTTGAGGGAAAGGAGATTAAAGAGAAGAGGAAAGGGAGGGGAGGAAAGAAGGGGAGGAAAGGAGGAAAGGGAGGGAATGCATGGAGTTGAGGGAAAGGAGATTAAAAAGAAGAGGAAAGGGAAGGGAGGAAAGGAGGTAAGGGAAGAGAGGAAAGGGAAGAGAGGAAGAGAGTTGAGAGAAGTGAAAAGGTGCGGAGGGAAGGGAGGAAAGAGAAGAAGAAGCGTGTTCGTGAAGCCGATTCGAATAATTGGTATGAAGCTTAATGCGGCGAACCATCTGACACCTCCCCCCTCCCCCAGCTGACGGCACTGCTGGGGGGGGGGGGGAAGGGAAGGAGAAGCCACACGGATTGTAGCCGTTATATTTTTAACAAATTCAATATTCCATTAATACTTAATGGATTTTAGTGAAATAGTATTATATTTATTTCGGGATCGTGAAACAACATATAGGAAACAAACAGGTTGAAGAATTTTCACTTGGACATCGATTTATTATTATTTTATTATTATTTTTATTATTATTATTATTGTTATTATTATTATTATTATTGTAGAAGCTAACAGACATACATATAAACACAATATACAATAAATGAGAGATATGGGACAAAGGTGATAAATGGCTTCGAAAATACTGGTTCATGTGTTCTTAAGTGCCCGGAAGTATCAACACACACACACACACACACACACACACACACACACGGCAGGATGGAAAGTCAGTATATTCATAAATGGATTCTACAGCGTTTTGATGATATAGTATTAAAGCAGCTATTAATATTCATAGCAACATAAAAATCTTAATTGTCTAGTCCCATCTACCACTTTGATGGTAATCCTCTCAAATTCTGAAGCGTTATATTCCACACCGGGTATAAATAGAGTATAATTATACAGTATACCTCTTCATACGGGTATACTGATTCCATACTTTATATCCTAAAATCACTCCTGCGTCGTATAATATATATTTGCTATTACCATTTTCTCTATCACTTCCTTTCAATATATTTTTTCATCCTCCATTCTCTTCTGGTATTAAATCTTTTTTCTTGAATTCTGCTCTCTTTATTTTCTCACATATCAACACAAGATTACATAAAAAAGCAAAGTCAATGGTATAGATATAATATAGACAGGTAGGGACTGATAAATGGAAAAGAAATGCATGGAAACAGAAAGGCATAATTATAGACAGACAGATAGACAGACAAATACAGACCGACAAATAGACATATCAAGTTAAGCCCGAGTTCCTGAGTCTGTTTGGTCGGAGAGGAGTTCAAAGCCAAAGGTTCTGCCTGGTTAACAGCTTACTTCACATACTACACAGTCACACGTACACAAACACAAACAGGAACACACACACACACACACTAACACGAGCAGGAACACACACACATGCACATTAACACTAGCAGAAACACACACACACATTAACACGACCATAAGCATACATACACACACTTACACTAATCCTTCATCAATGCAATCAGTTTCCAAATTAAAGGGATCTTCTGTTGTAGACGAGATGAATGGCTCATGATTTCTCCAAACTATGCTACCCAAGAGATGCCTAAATCCTTATATTAAGGTAATGATCTGTTTGACACCAGAAATAAACAAGAACCGGAATAACAAGAAAGTGATCGAAATGATATCTTTAATAAATGGAGACCGAAATAAACTCGAAAAGGGACAATTTGGGATATTGAATAAATATGATTAAATGGGTCACTGAAAAATAATAAACTCAAACAAAAAACATTTGAAATGAATAAACTCGACAAAGAACACAATAGACATTTGAATAAATATGATTAAGTGTCCAAAGGAAAATTTATAAACTACATTGGGGTAACCATGATAAAAAAAAAAAAAACAGAATTAATTTATGGCGTGTGTTCAAAGTAGCATCCATCAAACGTGAGGATAATATAAATACCCTCGAGTCGTACATTGGTCTGAGGTGCTTTATTCCAGGAGGTCATAACTTCTCACCTGCAGAATTTACAAGCACATTTTCTGAATTATATTTATGATAAGTTTGTGTAATTTATGACACTCGACTTCCTGCTTTGCCACGACACCCATCACCACCACCACCACCACCAACACCACCACCTTGTCTTTCCATATATACTTCTTTTTCTTCACCACCACCACCACCACCACCACCACCACCACCACCTTTCCTTCCCATACTTCCTTTTCTTCACACACCCCTTCCGACCACCACCACCACCATAGTTCCTGTACCTCTAATTGTACTGTACCTCTAATTCTCCTACTGAATCATAGTTTCCTTCAAGGCTTCATTCAATCGTTATACAATAAAGGGAGAAGGGAGGCAAGGGAATGATTCCGGAACCTTCAACCTCTCCCGTCTTTTAGTAGCCCTTTACGACATGTGGGGATTATGTGGGGATTATTATAGAGGAGGTTCTTATCCAGGACGAGACGTGATATGGGTTGGTAAACTTGTAAGTAAACACAACACACATGACACCACCACTGCCATCACTTGTCCTTATACCCTTCACACTCTCTCTTTCTCTCTCTCTCTCTCTCTCTCCAGTGTGTGTGTGTGTGTGTGTGTGTGTCCTCTCTAAAGGCTGCAATTAGTTTTTTGCAAATTGGCTCACGTATTCAGTTTGCAATATGGAGATGGTGTTATAGGCTACATTACAGATTACAAATTGGTTGCTTTCAAGACCAAAATCTATTACATTAAATAATATGAAACTTGGTCATTCTGCTCGAGCTATTTATAAACTCTACGGTCACAACACGCAGTGAGTGGTCAAAATCGTCCATTATTAAAAGATAAAAGATAATAATTAAAAGATAAAAGATAACCCAATTGGACAGAGCCGATTATTGGCCCGGGAAGCTAAATATGAACCACTGTACTCCAATTACTATTCCTGGCTAAAATATACTAGTTCCCAATTTAGTTTTTATGTGGTTTCTTATTTTGTCGGTAATTACATTACTATACCAGAAAAGTTACACTAAAACATCTACACAGCTTGCTGCTTAATACTAACTTACTTATGGACGTTAGAATGGATGTGAAACATATATTAACTACTGTTATGTTACTTCGAAGGGTATATGTGCATTTTTGCAAGTTTATATTTAAAAAAAATGTACTAATAAATATACATATAGGAGGGAGTATAAGGAAACAGAGAGATGGAAGAATGGAGAAAAGATGGTTCAGGAAGGGTGACAATAGCGAACAATCAGCCATATAATGACCTCTTTATCATCACCATTCTCGATTTGCCTTTCCCTCCGTTTTATTCCTCGCTATGATATCTCTTGTTATATATCTCTTGTTTATATATATTTTGTTATCCCTGTTCAAATTGTTATATTCTCTCTTGATCCATTCTACTCTTGTTTTTCATTTTATTTTCTCTCTTCTTACCCTTTCCATCTCTCCCTCCCCCTCCCCTCATCTCTTCCACCGAACCAGTCTTCTCTTGTTCTTTCCCTGCCTTCCCTAAACCTCCCCCCAAGACCCACTTACCCCAGGCCCTCTCCTCTCCCTTCCATCTATACCCCTTCACCTTACCAACCCACCCATGCACTCCCCATAGATACATAATAGGTATCAATCACAGGTCACTGCACTCCATTACCTCTAGGCTCCTACCACGCCTCCTTAGGTTTTCTTTCAATACCCTCCTTCTCTTGTTTGAGTTTTTTTTAGACATTCCCTATACTTCTTCATACTTTTCATCAGACTTTTTTCCTTTCTTTCTCCCTGCATTATCATATCTCTCTCTTCTCCCTACCAGCTTTCAATACCCTCCTTACTTTTTTATTTTTCTTAGACGTTTCCTACTTTTTCATACTTTTCGTCAAACTTCCTTACTTTCTCCCTGCATCATCCTATCTCTCTCTCTTCTCCCTATCATCTTTCTCCCTCCCTCCCTCCTTCTGCACCATACTATCACATCCTCTTCCAATACTTCTCCTTCCTTTCTCCTTCCCACCCTCCCTATCTCCAATGTCTCGTTCATCATTACCTCTGTTTTTTCTCCTTCGCTCTTTCATCGTCATCATCATCTTCTTCTGTTCTCTTTTCTTTCTTCCTCTGTTTATTTTTTCCTTTTATATTTTTTCGTTTTCTTCTGTATCTATAACTATTGATTCATCCTCCTCTCCTTCCATTAACATTGACGAACCAACACTATTATCATCTTTCCTTTTTTGTCTTTTATTTCCTTTTTTTCCAACACTCACTACTTCATCGCTACTTAGGTATCCCTGCCTTTTTACCCTCCCTTGCTCTTACCTTAATCACATCCCTTTTTCCCTACTTCCTGCCTCCTCCTATCCTCTCTCCATTTTTCTCTCCCTCCCTACACCTATATACATCCAGTTTCTTTTCCCTCCTCCCACCTTCCACCTCCCACATCTTTCCCTCCCTGGTTCCCTCCCTCCTCCTACCGTTTTTTGTAAAAGGGGTATACAAGGAAGGAGGAAGGTTTGTAGGGAAGGTATTATGGGTGAATTATGAAGACAGTGATATAGTATATAGATGTATGGTGTATAAGCTGATTACTTTTTGTTTATGTCAGGTTGTTTTCGTGGCGCCATACATTTTACACCCCATGCTGCTTGCTGGTGGTGTGTGTGTGTGTGTGTGTGTGTGTGTGTGTGTGTTGTCTTATTACATTATAGTACTACAGAATACTAACATAATTAATACCTTGTTGGTGTAGGAATGAGTTTGAGTGGTTGTTTTTTCAGGAAATTTAAACTTCAGCATCTTTCCATTCTCTTTCCCTCCCTCTCTACTCTTTCCATCCCTCATTCATTCTCTAATTCACAACACTAAAGTAAGAAATAATAACTTAGATCGTGTAGTGACAAAATGAGTGTTTATTCTTTCAGTACCGTACCTGGCTCTAAGCTTCAGTATCTTTTCCTCCCTCCCTCCCTCTTCGTTCCTTCTTTCTCTCCCTCCCTCCCTCCCTCCCCTTTGCTCCTTCTTTCCCTCCCTCCCTCCCTCCCCTTTGCTCCTTCTTTCCCTCCTTCACGACCTTCATTCGCACCCTTCCTCCGGTTTCCTCTTTCATTCCCCCCTGGTGTGAGGTGGAATCCCAATATTACACAGATCATCAGTCTATAATGATGAATAGAGTCGGGCGGGAACCAGATACTGCCTTGGGTGGATGGGGGAGGGAGAGACCAAGGTGATGGATGATGCGATGGTGGCCTGATGGATGCTGGTGGATGTATGTACAGAGATGGAAGAAAAGGAGGGAGGAGGAGAAAGGGGGATAAACGAGAGAGATAGAAATGAAAGATACACAGACGGTATATAGAAAGGAGAAACTGGGTGAAAGAAATATAAATGAAAAACACAAAGACGGTATATAGAAAGGAGAAACTGGGAGATAGAAGTAAGAATTTGACAAAAGATCATAAGAAAGGGTAATAACGAGAATGGATAGAGAAAAAATACTAAGAAGGAAGGAGGAAAACTAAGATCATTATACATAGCGACCTGATTGATGTATAGATGAATGGGAGAAAAGTGGGAAATTGAGAGACGAGAATGGATAAGGTGAAAAAAAAAAAAAAAAAAAAAAAAAGGATAAGAAGGAAAGGAAGCATATTCAAGAATCAACAAAATTAAGTGATTTTTGAGAATGAACTTTATTCGTTGATTCTCGAAAATGAAGACTAGATAGATGAATACCAAATAGAGATGATGAAGGAAGAGGCCAAAATGAGAAAATAGACGACGGTTTGTATTCGAAGGTATGAAGGGGAAGGAGAAAGATTAGAAAAATATTGGGTAAAAATTATAAATAAATATGAAGGAGTGAGGGAAGGAAGGAAGGTTGGATAATAGGATAGAAGGACGAGAGATACGATAAAATAAAGGAATGAAGTAAGGTAAAAATAAAGTTAGGAAGGACTGAAAGGATGGAAAATAGGATAGCAGGAAGGGAAAGGATGTTGAAAGGAATGATGGAAGATGGAGGAGGGAAAGAGAGGAGGAGTGATCGATGTCAGCTGAAAAAGTGAGAGAGAGAGAGAGAGAGAGAGAGAGAGAGAGAGAGAGAGAGAGAGAGAGAGAGACCTACAAAGGAGACAGGTACAGTACAATGGAACAGACAGACATACTGACATACAGAGGAGGTGTTTGAGTTGGAGGTGAGACAGTGGGGGACAGACTGGATCAGGCCAGACCCACACCAGAGCCAATTGGCCGTGTTCTGATCCTACACACACACACATACACACATACCTTGCCCTGCACTGCCCTTCATCGCATGCACCTGCCCTGCTCTACCCTGCCTTACTTTAAACTTGCCCTTCTCTTCCTCACACCTACACTGCCCTGTGCTTCCTTACTCCTTGCCCTTCCCTGCCCTTCCTCACACCTGCCCTACCTTGCCCTAACTCTGCTTTAACTCTGCCCTTCCCTTCCAGAATAGGCAGCTTAATAATACGACCCTAATTAGGCTTTATAGTTTGACAGGAAAGGGACAACTTCATCTCAGAGTTCACCATCATAACAAGGGAGGCGACGTGACTTTTGAGCCTCACTATACAAAGGTCACAATTACACTTACACTTTCCCAGCCATGAACCGTGTGACTAACGCCCATGTGAGTCCCCAACAACACACGTAATGTATGTACAAAGCTGCATTGTTAAAACACATACATACATACATACCATGGCCTCGGGGACAAGAGTGGCGTATCAACCACCCCAAATGAGATGGCACTTACTGACACTAACACCACCAAAGGGCCGGTAATATGGACCTTATAAATTACTCCAATCTGGGCAACAAAACAAACAAACTACTTGGCACCATGTTTAATAAGTTTTTATTAGCACAATTTGGAGGAACCAGATCTTTCGTCTAACCTAATTATTCAGAGGTGTCGTAAGTCGATATATTACGATTACATAATATTAAAAATAGGGAAAATTTCTCAGGACAAGAGGTGCTTATAAGAGCCAGTTCACCATTGTTGGTCATTAAGCCATTTTTACCCTGAGGGCTTCAGTAATGTACGGATTTAACTATGTGTGTTGTTTGGTATTCAGAGAGACATGATTCGCTGTGTTGATGGTTCGGAAAGAGGACTAACGACACTTCTTGTTGTCGTGTGTGAACATTACTGCCTAAATGTCATGTAGTGTACAGCCACAAACAAATGTCATGTCCTGTGCCATAACACGTATGTAAAGTGTATCTTTTGGTTTGAGTTGGTTTATAAACGACTGATTTTTATGTCATTTATACTGGGAACTCTAGACAGAAGTATGTTTCGAGGTGTGATTATATTAGTGTAACAGGTTACATTAGATTATCGAGTTACGTAGACAAACAACGGGCACAAAAGAAGCGATTACGGTGACCTCTGGTGGGAAAGAACATTATATTAACACAGTTTACAAAACGACTCACTATACTTATATACTGTGTACTATACGTTTGTTCTTCTCAAATTCACTGGAATCATCTTAAAAGAAAAATTACCCGGAGAAACTCAAAATTCGCTACAGGATTTAAAAGAAAACAATAATATAAAAGGTCTGATCAGTCTCTTATAATAATGGTTTCATATCCTAATAAGTTATAAGGAAGACACAGGAGTAATGACACTCTCTCTCTCTCTCTCTCTCTCTCTCTCTCTCTCTCTCTCTTCTATATTCTACCACTTATGCCCAATATAATATTCGAGCGAAGGCGACGTCAAGGAGAGAAAGACATAAGGGCGATAAAGCAGGAAATAAAATGAAAGAAAATGTCGAGGGAAGAACGAAGAAGAGGATATAGACGTAATGATGATAATAAAGGAAGGAAACGATGGAATATAAGAGAGAGAGAGAGAGAGAGAGAGAGAGAGAGAGAGGAGAGAGAGAGAGAGAGAGAGAATGAGAGAGAGAGAGAGAGAGAATGAGAGAGAGAGAGAGAGAGAGAATGAGAGAGAGAGAGAGAGAATGAGAGAGAGAGAGAGAGAATGAGAGAGAGAGAGAGAGAGAGAATGAGAGAGAGAGAGAGAGAGAGAATGAGAGAGAGAGATTATAAGTATTAGTGCACAGGAAAATGGAGGGAGAAGTAGAAGAGGAGGTGAAGTAGAAAGACATTGGGGGAAGAAATGGGAAAAAGGAGAAAGGAAACAGGAGCCAAAAGATAAGAAAGGGAGAAGGAAGAAAAAGAAAGGTGAGAAAGAAAAGCCTCCATGACACACAAGGAAAATGACACACAGGAAAGGAAGGAGGGAGAAACAGGTGGAAGGAAAACTGACGAAGGGAAACAAACAACAACATGAAGAAGAGGAGGAAGAGTGAAAGAAGAGGAAAAGTAAATGAGGAAAAAAAAATACTACTACTACTACTACTACTACTACTACTAGTATTGCAACTACTGCTACCACTACTACTAGAAATACTACTACTACTAATATCAATTTGGAGAGAGAGAGAGAGAGAGAGAGAGAGAGAGAGAGAGAGAGAGAGAGGGGGGGGGGAGAAGTAGCAAACTGTTACACAAGCATGAAAAAGTGGGCAGTCTCTCTCTCTCTCTCTCTCTCTCTCTCTCTCTCATCTCTCTCTCTCTCTCTCTCTCTCTCTCTCTCTCTCTCTCTCATACACACACAGGGGCATGAGAAAGATAGGTAAAGATTGGGAAGGGACAGTGCGAGAGATCCGAATAAGAGACACATGCAGAGAAGACAGTGTTAGTTTGTAAGTATAGCCAGTGTGAGACAGTGAACAGACAGGGAAGAGCTAGGAGACAGATGCAGCTTAGGAAGATACATGCAGAGATAAGAGTAGACGGTGATGGATTGTTGGGGAAAGACAGAACAGGACTGAGACAATAAAGAAAGACAACAGAACATTGGCGAGGCAATAAACTAACTCTCTTGTATAATTATGAAGTGCCATTTTGTTAATATTACACGAATCATCTATACTTAATAAGAACATGAGTACTTTATAACGAATGGAAGACCTTTTTAGCAAACACCTCTATATAGATTTGACAGTACATCTCCCTGTGAACAACGAACACCAACCAACCAAGTACAGAAGAACACCGAGGTAATACTTTGAACATTTGGAAGAGAAAGAAAACCTTGTTGTGAGCTCATGTTACGAAAGTACACACGTATCTAGCGGGAATGATGACACGTTCGGGGAGAAAAGAGGAAGGAAATGGAGGAAGAGAGTAGGATATCTGTATGTAATGGAGTGGAAGGAAGAAGAGTGAAAGGACGGAGGCTGTGGAGGAGAGAGAGAGAGAGAGAGAGAGAGAGAGAGAGAGAGAGAGAGAGAGAGAGAGAGAGTTAGGTGTAGAGGTGCGTGAGATGGGAAGAAATGAGAGGAAAGACATTGAGAAAGAGAATATGTGTGTGTGTGTGTGTGTGTGTGTGTGGTGTGTGTGTGTTAGAAACCCTGTAGCACGAGGGAGAAGATAGAGAAGGAATAGGGACTGCAAGTACGAGAGAAAAATAGAAGGAAAGGAGGAGGAACAGTAGAAAAATGATTGGGAGTTGCACAGAACCCAAACAAACAGAGACAAAATGAAGATGAGAGAGTGATAAGTGAGTGAGGACAGAGTAGGAGGTAGATTTAGTACGTGGGAGGTGTGTGTGTGTGTGTGTGTGTGTGTGTGAGCGAGAGAGAGTCTGGGTTGGTGATAGCGAGATGAGTGAGGATATGAAAGGCTTTGAGAAGGGAAATGAGAGTGAGAGAGTGAGAGAGAGAGATACTGTGATAGGAAGGAGATTTTTGGACAGGTTTGTGGGTGTTTGTAACTGCATATGTGCGTTTGTGTATGACAATTTTTTTTTTTTCAATCTCCTTACTATCTTAGAGGTCTCAGGTTATATCTAGGCTAACACTTGTCGATATTGGTCAACGGAACGGAACAGGTGAATGAGAAAATATAGTAGTATTTATCAAAGCCTACCACTTACCACAATATTTAATGTTATCAAAAGTTTTTCTGTGGCTAACTCAAGACGACTTTATATCTCTGAGAAAAAAAACATGAACCGTCAGAGTGTTGTGTTTTGGATGTAAAGTTTGTACGAGTATTATTCACTGACAGACTCCAGACACTTAAGTCAATGAAGTAAATAATTGATCAAGTACACACAAACACACGCGCACTCTCTCTCTCTCTCTCTCTCTCCTCTCCTCTCCTCTCTCTCTCTCTCTCTCATACACACAAGGGGGACAATAAATAATATACACAAGCTGTCACCCGCCACGACTCGACCAAACTAAACTATGGTAGGTACATGCAGTAAGGACCTATCACCACCCACCCTTACTATTATTCACACACACACACACACACACACACACACGGCCACCAGAAGTTCACATATGGTGAGTGTACGTAGCCTATACTCGTGCTGTACCCGTATTAATAATGAAACACGAAGGACTTATACACGTCCAATAATTAATTTCACAACAAGTATTTCTCCCCCCCCCCCCCGATGTAACTAACCCCCTTCTCTTCCCGGGTCCTTAGTAGGCCTATATGCTTCTTGGTTCGACAGAGTTAATCCTTGATTTTCAATACAAGAATGAGAAAAAATATTTGTCCATAACTGAACATCGTGCTAGTTTCGTGCACTTTTGGCAACATATTACATACACGTTTATTTGACATAAGAATATTAACTGAACATTTTTACTTCAACCAATGAGCTACAAGGGTTGAGGCCAAGCAT
>JAWZYT010003044.1:0-2500 GCA_034508575.1 Petrolisthes manimaculis | reverse complement strand
CCCTCCATGTCACCATCTTCTTCACCCCCTCCTTCCTCTCCTCCCAAACTGTAATTAGTGAGGGAGGAAAGACTGGAGGGAAGATGTGATGAAAGAGGGGATGATATGAGAAAAAGGATGAGGAAACTTTAAGAGAAATGAAGAGAAGCTAGCTACAATAAATCAGTGAGGGAATAAAAAATAATAATAATCACTGATCCTGTAAAGTGATCTATCTATCTATCTGGATGCTACTGATTCCTCCAAAGTTTCCAAACGATGCTGCTACAAACTCAAATGATTGTGTTATAATACTGATACACTCTGTTGTTTGTTTGGTACAGTATAGGGAAATTACTGGCGTCACTAATCAAACGAAAGCTCAACACCAGTACATTTAATTTTTCAACATTAAAGTCGATTAGTTCATCTCATCGCCACAAAAACTACTCGTAAAACCATACATACTTTATTCCTACATACAAAACACTACATACGCATGCAGCTTTTCTTCAGCATGCAAAAAATATCTCAGATAAAACATAAATGGTCGTTTAGAATATTATGTATGTGTTATTATTTGTGATTATAATTATCTTCACCGGCCGGCCCTCTGACAGGTAAACATGGATGGTGACGCTGATATCTCTCTTGAGGCTGGTGGTGGCTCCTTGTTCAATTCTCCAGGGTAAGGCAAAGGGAATAGATAGAAAGAGAAGGTGGAAGGGAGGAGAGGGGAAGGGAGAGAAGGGAAATGGAGGGTGGAGAGGGGAAGGAGAGAAGGGAAATGGAGGGTGGAGAGGGGAAGAGAAGGGTAAGAGAGGGGAAAGGAAGTGTAAGAGGGGGAGAGAGATGAAAGGAAGGTAATGGACAAGAAAAGGGAAAGAGGGAAGTGAACAGGAAGAGGGGATGGGAAAGGAAAGAGGCAATAAAGGGTAGAGAAAGGGAAAGAGGGAAAAGAAAGGTAAAGCGGGGAGTGAAAGGGAAGAGGGGATGAGAGAGTGGGAGAAAGGCATGGAAGGAGATAAAGAAAAAAATAATAAAGGTAGAAAATAATAGTGTGATGGAAAAGACCGAAGAAAGATAGATACCTGAGAAGGAAAGGTGCCAAAGGAGGGGAGATAAAGGGGAGGAAGCAATAAAGGGGACGAGGAGAGAACATGCGAAGAGAGATAAGACGATGACGGATAATATATACGGAAGGGACGAGAGATGAAGGAAGGAGGTGAGAGGAGGAGAGGCAGATTAAGGATGATAATTATATTTGATGAATATATTATCTGTTTAATTAACACGAGATATAAACTTTAATGGAGGACAGGTACTGAAAACCTAAACGAGACCATGCAGCAGGTCATGAAAAAACTGAACGAAGCAACAGGGCACGAAAAAACGAAACAACAGGTCATGAAAAACTAAACAACAGGTCATGAAAAAACAAATAACAGGTCATGAAAAAACACAATAACAGGTCATGAAAAACAAAATAACAGGTCATGAAAAACAAAATAACAGGTCATGAAAAACAAAATAACAGGTCATGAAAAACGAAACAACAGGTCATGAAAAACAAAATAACAGGTCATGAAAAACGAAACAACAGGTCATGAAAAACAAAATAACAGGTCATGAAAAAAACAATAATAGTTCATGTAAAACGAAACAACAGGTCATGAAAAACAAAATAACAGGTCATGAAAAAAACAAAATAACAGGTCATGAAAAACGAAATAACAGGTCATGAAAAACGAAACAACAGGTCATGAAAAAACAAAACTGAGCCAGATTGTGAATAAATAAACAACAAGTCATTGAAAACGAAACATGCAGGTTATTGAAAACTAAAATAGCAGATCGTGACGTGTGTGTGTGTGTGTGAGCAGCAGTTGACCTGGGCCACGATAACGGGCTTGATTAAGCCTATGTCCAGTGTAGGATCATATAAAAAAAAAAAAAAAAAAAAAAAAAAAAAAAAAAAAAACATGAAAAAAAAAAAAAACAACTAAACTAAAACAGTTCATTATTAATTAAGCACTAAAGGAGATTGATCAGACCAGGTATAAATATTACAGGTCAAAGTGAGTGAAACTATTATATATATATTTTATTATTATTATTATTATTATTATTATTATTATTATTATTATTATCATTTTTAATATTATTATTATTATTATAAATATTATTATTATTATTATTATTATTTTATATATTATTTTCTTTTATTATTTTTTCTACAACTGTACTTGAGTGAGCCATTCATTCAGTAGTTTGGTTTTGTTTGACGTGTGTGATACAGTGGCAAGGTATGGCAGTGTGAGAGTAAACAAGTGCTAGCCTTTGTTTACATTGTTATCGGGACATGGCTTACACTTACCATTTGCACACACACACACACACACACACACACATATGCATTCAGTCCTCTTTCGAAACTCTTAAACACTCTGCTACTTCATAAATTAATCTAATTTTTCCAACATTTCCTTTCACCGTGCACATGTTGTTGTTGTGGTTGTTC
>JAWZYT010003043.1:185000-187213 GCA_034508575.1 Petrolisthes manimaculis | reverse complement strand
GGTGCTTTTAACTCTGTCATCTTAATTTTCTATCATCTCCGTTTCTCTATGATATGTATTATTGCTCTGCCTCTGTCTCCCTTCCTTTTGTTCATAATCATATCTCTCTTTTTCTTCATTCATCCACATCTCTTCCAGTCATCTATATTTATCTTTCTTCAGTCTTCGACCTCTTTCCAATCCATCTTCATTCATTCTTTCATCTTCCTGTGTAGTGTGAACCTATATTTATATAACATCCCACCTCTTTTCCCCCAGCCACTCACAATCCTCATTACATCCACACCCTCCCTCCCTCCTTCCTTCCTTCCTTCCTTCCTGACCGTGACTCTTCCCTGCCAGGTGGTCTCCCTCACTGACCAAACACCAGACCATCCCCGTTACATATATACTCCAGCTGGTAACCACACACGTTCACTTCCCTCTACTGTACGAGTGTTGATATTTCTTTCATTCTCTATTTGTCTATCCGTCTCTACATAGGCATGAATGTTAAAGTCTCACATGTCTTTTTGACTCTCTCTCTCTCTCTCTCTCTCTCTCTCTCTCTCTCACACACACACACACACACACACACACACACACACACACACACACACACAGTCCTACAAGTCTTTTACTATGTATACATGTTAAAGTTTGGGAGCTATGACATTTCCGGCTATAAAGATTAACCAAACTATATCACCAAGAGTTTGTGTGTGTGATTAGGATCTCAAGAGAAATGTATAACTTAACACATTGTTTTGTGTTTTTATCTATCAGTACTGTACATACATCTCTCCCCTCCTCTGTGGTTCTTTCCTTCCTCCTCCCTCCCACTACCTCTCGACTTTGGTTGGATGCATGTCTCTGTACGCCTGTCACTCTTGTCGTGTTCCTGCTTACGGTATATTCATATTGACCAAGAGAGAGAGAGAGAGAGAGAGAGAGAGAGAGAGAGAGAGATTATCAGAGTTGGAGACTGTTTTTTACTTTTTGTATGAGAGAGAGAGACACACACACAAACACACACACACACACAGGGATGACCAAGGGCAACATGTGACCGAGTGCATCCTTCTTTTAGTGAGTTGAATCGGATTCCTATGACTGCATAATATTTACCCACATTCGCTTTTTATCATGCTATTCCTGTTGAGGTAAATGAGGGTTCATGGATGGCCAGAGGGACATTTAACATATAGACATTTAAGATATAGCCTATACCGGTATTATACTCCAGTTGTCGAGGCGAATGTACTGAATATCGTATGTAATGTTATGTTTGTTTACCAGGAATATCAGATGAGTTACAAACACTTTCTTACTTATAACACCATCATAAGTGTATATATAAACAAGGGTTAGATAATTGCACAGAGTCAACCTTAAGGGACCCTGTGGTGTAGTCAGATGATTGGAGGTGAAAGAGTCCTTCAAATATTGCCACGAAACACCACCAACATGGAAGAAGCTTGTTTCGTGGCATAGCCAGGAGGAATCAGAAGTCTCCAATTATCACACACTATCACAGAGTTCCTTAACTGTATGGAAACCATTGACCGTAACTGTACATAAATTCCTCCT
This sequence comes from Petrolisthes manimaculis, assembly GCA_034508575.1. Classification (NCBI taxonomy): domain Eukaryota; kingdom Metazoa; phylum Arthropoda; class Malacostraca; order Decapoda; family Porcellanidae; genus Petrolisthes; species Petrolisthes manimaculis. Next base: position 185,644 of record JAWZYT010003043.1, on the reverse strand, counting down.
GCAATTATCTGGAGAAATATTACTTACACCTGTTTGCTCGTGTGTCAGTAATAGTAATGTGTATGTATATTTATTCTCCTTTTTACTGATGTAGTCCCATTGTGTTTTAGGTGTGCATATCACCTGTTGTTGCCGCGTCAGAAGGATGTTATTATCATGTTGACTGATGGTCGTGTGTCTGCCTGTGTGTGTGTGCTTGTGACCATGTTTGTGTGTAGGTATTTACAACGGTGTCGGAGCACGTCTGGTGGCTTTGCTTTGGCTTGTGCCTGGTGTGTGTGTGCGTGCCTGTCTTCTGTATAGTTAACTGTGTGTGTGTTTCATGTGACTGCGTGTGCTTGTAGGAATGGCCGCCACGCTGAATATATTTACCCACATTAGCTTTTTATTATGCCATTATTCCTGTTTAGCTAAATGAGGTGTTAATGGCCAGAGGGAGTGCAGGATATCATTATGCATCGAAACATAATAAAGACAGTCTACCGGTATACTCCAACTGTTGAGACGAGGCGAATGTACTGAATACCTTATGATTGTAATGTTATGTTAGATTCATTCCTTTTAGACGTGATAGTTTAGTAGAATCACAGGAATTAAAACTGGCACTGCAGATACATAGATACATAGAAAGGAAAGGCTACAAA